>LPNX011056271.1:609442-644405 GCA_001517045.1 Pseudotsuga menziesii | reverse complement strand
ATATATATATATATATATATTGTGTTTCCCCGTTTCCAAAAATTTTGGGAAGTCATGTTTCCAACGCGTCCCTGTTTCAAAAACTCGTCCTCGTTTCCCTGTTTCATGCAACTTAGATCATATTTGTATGAGAGCTCTTCTCTGAGTTGGATATTGGGACAAGAGTTTGTATGTCGTAGAGGGCCATTATATGTTATGCTAACATCTGAACCATTTATTCTACTTTTCGTGTGTCCAATTTAAACTAGCAATGCAATTTCCCCATAAGCAAATTCCCTAAAAGTTACCATATAGATGTTGCGCCTCATAACTAATTTGCAGAGCCTAATAACCACGAATAATCACTGCCATTGATGTCTGATATACATCCACATACTCTATTATGAAAGTTGGGAGGGTCGTACTTGAGTTGGAGAGTCAATTTGGCCTCCACCCCTGGAGGCGAATTTGACCACAATCTCCTAGGAAATTTGCCCATTTTCTGCTTAGCCCCAAACCAAGTTGCAGAAACCCAAAGTCAAATCCAAAGTGCTCATGGGTCATCTTGGGATGTTCTAAGACTCACCATATCCTTGCCTTTCAAATTCAAGACCATTTGGAGCCAATTGGAACCCCCTACAATCATGTATAGCAAAGCTCAAAATTGGCCAAAATTCTGCAAACTTGAATAACATGTGTGCACCAAATCTCGATCCTCTCATCTATAGATAACCTCGATCCGCTAGTACTTCCTCTAGTACACTCTATGTGTGCACCAATGATTGCATTATCTCTAGATGAGGAGATTGCCATTGGTGATGTATGAAGATTCAAGTTGTTGTTTCTTCACTGGGCTTCGGACTAAAAAGAAGATGAACATCTAAGGACTCTAGTGATCCCTACAAAGAGGAAGAGATCAAGAGGGAGTCCACAAAACAATAAAATATAAGTATTATATTTGGAAAATCCTTTGCATTGAAATGTTCATTTCATTGAATTTCATGATAATCACTAATTGACTGAACTTGACTTGAAGGAAAGATCATGTGCCTGACTCCTTTGAGGAGTGTATCCCTGTCAAGGATGGTTCCAGTGGAAACAGATCTCCATTGTGGAGATGACTCCTTTGAGGTGTATCCTTGTACTCCTCAATGCACTAAGTTGAGTTGATTGTACTCCTCGATGGTTTGTGATTGCACTCCTCAATGGAATGAGTCAAGTTGATCACATGAGTTAAGTTGATCATACTCAATGGACTAAGTTGAGTTGATTGTACCTCTCGATGGTTTGTGATTGTACCTCTCGATGGAGTGAGTCGAGGTGATCACATGAGTTGAGTTGATTATACTCCTTGATGAACTAAGTTGAGTTGATCATACTCCTCGATGGACTGAGTTGAGTTGATCTACTCCTCGATGGTTTGTGATCGTACTCCTCAATGGACTGAGTTGAGTTGATTGTACTACTCAATGGACTCGATTGAGTTGATCGTACTCCTCAATGGACTTAGTTGAGTTGATTGTACTCCTTGATGGACTCAGTTGAGTTGATCATACTCCTCAATGGACTCGGTTGAGTTGATTGTACTCCTCGATGGTTCTGGTGGGAATTGTTCCCTTTTCCTAAAGGGAATATTCACTTAGTGCCATCTAGAATTCTACATATGTCTTGCTTAATCATAGGACACTATCCTTTGTAGAAATGAATGGTAAAATCATTTGGCCTTCATGCTTTGTTTTGATCAAGAGCCAATGTAGCATTTATGCTTTCTTCCTTCGTTATATCATGAATTTGTTTTCTATTTTCTTCGAAAGCATGTCCTCCCAAGTTGATTGGGAGGTTGGAAGCCTTTAAGTGAACATATTTTTGAAGTGATCATCGATGTGAATCAAAAGTTCTTCAAAGTTATTCAAATTATGGATATTTATTTCTTGCACACTATTTTGAATTTGTCATCTCAAGCTTGCTTATGGAAGAATTTGTGTGCCCAAAAATGGAAAACCCCAAGACAACAACATCCATTATCCAATCACAAGTATCTTCCATTATCCAATCACAAGTATCTTGGGTGCCCAAAAATGGAAAATCCATCACACTATGCAAGGCCGAAATATTAGCAATGTCTCCTCTTTCCCATGACCACTCCCTAGAAAACATAAAGGAATGCTTAACAAAAAATAGAATAAAATCACTCTATGATAAGTGGGCAAGTTGGAAGCAACTTCAGCCCCCAACAAAATTGAATGACTCCTTGTCTAGGCTCTTTTCAAACATTTGCAAAACAATGCCCATAAATAGAATCAAAGTACAAGTGAGGATGGCGGGGAAAGAGTTAATTTAGCCAACCAAAACCCCGCTCCAAAATTGACGTTTTGGAAACGGCTCTTAGGAGACAATTACCTACCCAAAATATGGTTCTTCCATTGGCTCATAGTTCAAAATAAAATCTTCGCAACAAAGAATCAAAGGAAGCAAGAGATTCAAGGGCCCATGAGATCTCCAATAAGCCAACCAACAAAAAAACAACTACTCATTTATTCCTAGAATATGCATTCCTTCATCAAGCATCACAAGCAACTCTAGAAAAACTAAAGATCCCAAAAATAGTGCTTAATGATTGGAAACCAATGATCATGACTAGGAAGGCAACTTGGTTAAAAAGCAATTGCTAAAAAGATTTTGTTCAGCAATTCCCAAATACATCTCACAAAAATCTAGAAAGAAATAAATCATGTAATATTCAGGCAAGCAACTCCAAACCCTTGGAATGTCATGAATCAAGCCTAAGAACTATTGAATGAGATGATTCAAGTAATTAGCATGAGTAAAGTGTAGTGAGCAAACTATGACGTAGTGCAGAATTTTAGGTAAAATCCTTGATAATCAACTTATCCAAGCAGCGATAAATAAATGAATAGAAACGAGCAGCAACGAATTTACCCTCGAACTATATCACCGTTTTCATTAGAGTTTGAAGTTTTTCTAGGTTTTCTCACCGTCTAGCATCCATGGCGGCCAGCAGTGGTGGCAAAAAGAATCCGATTTTCAGTGCAGCTCTCTCGAGAAGGTTGCCAACATTGAAACCCTTGTTGCTGCAAGGAACAATCACATCTAGGCATTCAACGCATCTCGAAAAAGGAAAGGGAGGTGCAGGGACGTCAAAGAGTCCGCATGAACTTGCAGGCACTGCAAAGACACCCGAAATGGATAGTTCATGCACGAAGGACACAATCAAGGAAGGGTCCAAGTGTAATCCCAAAACATAGCAAATCTCTTGATATGAAATCACCTCAACTATGGTATGTCAGCACATCGAATTCATGTATGATCACACTACTATTTGCAAGTGTATCGAGCTTTGGCCTTCAAAAAAATTCCAAACAAGATGGCTAACCAATACCTAGAAACCAAAAGGCCAATGCAAATTAAAGTTAGGGTCGAAAGGTTTTTTCATTGTAATCTTTCTTAATCTTGAGGATAAACACAGAATATTCCAAGGTGGACCATACTTCCTGCACTCTGCAGACCTGTACATGTGCAACAAGAAAGAACAATTTTCCTCGAAAAAGGAAGACTTCAAGATTGTCTCAATATGGGTTAGGCTTTATTCCTTGCCCCAAGAATTCTGGAATATAGAAACTCTCACGAGCATTGGAAACACGTTGGGAACGTTTGTCCAAATCTCTGACGCAACCCTAGCAGGAAGGTACACCTCATATGCCAAAGTATGCCTATATCTTGACATCTCAACAGCTCTCCCGAAGGCCATTTATTTAAGCTATCGAGATTCAGATTGGATTCAATCGATTGACTACGAGCACATTCCATTCAGGTGTCGTAAGTGTCATGAGCATGGCCATCTCTTTCGAGATTGTCCTATGAATGTCAGGCCCTGCCCTCCTACCTCAACCCCCAAAGTTGATGAGGATGGTTTCACTAAAGCAGGAGGAAAGAGAAAGCAGAAAAGAAATCCCCCCCCCAAACAACCCTAACCTGACTCTTCCTGTTCAAAACAGCTTCTCCACTCTTAACACTCTTGACCCCCTAGAGAAAAGTATTCATTCCCCTCCACTTGCAACCAATCTTGAAAACACTAACACTATCAACCAGTCTGCTCTGAAGGAATCTCTTCTGGCAATCCAACCCATCACTGCAGAAGTTTCCCCTTTTCCGGTTGCAGAAGATCAAACCATGACTAAAGAAGAAGAATTCGTAGAAAGAAATGACATAGAGCTAGGAGAGCTCAATCTAACTGCACTAACAGCAGCAATCACAACAGGCGAAACAAAGAATATTCCTCAGCAACAATGGGATCTCCTAATAGATCTATACAACTCCATGGATAAGGACAAGCCAACGACCAAACAAGGGACTCTCTTTGTGAGCGGCCCAAATCAATCACATCTAGGAACCAAAGCTCAAAAGAAAAGGGATATGCCAAAAATTCAAAGCAATACATTGAAAAAAGGAAGAAAATCTAACAAATAGCTAATTCAGGCACTGGGAAACGCACTTCCAATCCCAAGTTTGACTATGAATCTAAAACTTATTACCTGGAACATACATGGAATCGAAAGTGATTCCAAAAGACGATCCCTCAAGAATAGGATTCTTTCTGAGAAACCTGCAATTCTAATGCTCCAAGAAACCAAATGTTCGGTGCAAAAGCTCCAAAGCTTTATTCGACGATGTTGGAAAAATGCCCAAGTAATGGCTCTGGATGCCAAAGGTAGCTCAAGAGGACTGGCAATAATTGTTAGGATATTTAGACACTTAGGAGTTAGTTAAAATCAACTTTTGTAATATATCCGTTAGGTAAAATGTGTTTCTTTAGTATGCATTAGTATGCATTTGTAAATATTCTAATCCGATGGTCATGATATGCTCTAGACATAGAGTGATATGGTGGTTCAACTTCTCTTAGATCATACCTACCACTGATCTGTGGCTTAACACCCGATTGGTCCATGATCTCTATTTAAAGAGCATGGAGGGTCCTTGACTAGTTGATCGATTATGAGAAGCTCATATGTAACTTTCTTTCTTTTGCATAATAAATTGCTCCAAGTAGCTATTTGGCTGGGGTCGTGGCTTGTTTCCCTCTCGAGGGTTTTAACCACGTGACAAACGTCGATGTGTTGATCTGTGATCTAAGTATGCTCATGACCTTCTTCGTAACTTCCACATGGAAGATTGTAAACCAACCCCTTCTCCCTTCCAGTCTGGAGTCAAACTTTTTGCCACTTGTACTTCCCCTGAAGTAGATGCCACCTTGTAACATCAACTTGTTGGTAGTCTTTTATACTTGACTCATTCTCGTCCTGACCTTTCCTTTGTCGTTGGTCATGTTGCCCGTTATATGCAAACTCCTCATGAAAGTCACTAGAAAACAGCAAAAAGAATACTTCGATATATTCGAGGTACAATTCAGTTTGGGATTCATTACAGTACCAGGGGGAAACCTTTGTTGGTTGGTTTCACTGATTCAGATTGGGCCGACAATCCTGATGATCAAAAGTCTACTGCAGGTTATGTTTTCAGTCTGGGATCTGGACCTGTCACTTGGGCTTGTAAGAAACAACAAGCTCTTGCCCTTTCTTCGGTAGAACCAGAATATCGAGCCGCAATTAATGCCAGCCAAGAAGCTTTATGGCTTCAACAGATCCTATCAGTGTTTGGATTCGAGCAGCAGCAACCTACTCCACTTTGGTGCGACAATCAAAGTGCCATCAAGCTTGACAAAGATCCAGTTCTACATCAACGCAGCAAACACATTGAGCTACACATGCACTTCATCAGAAATCTTGTTCATGATCGTGTTCTTGAAATGCTCTATTGCCCTACAGATGATCAAGTTGCAAACATCTTCACCAAGTCTCTTATAGAAGCGAAGTTTTCTAAACTTCGATCTATGTTAGGAGTTCAAGAATGTGTCCTTAAGGGAGGATAAGCTCTAATGCCTCCTTTCTTCTCCTAATAGTGTCACTTTTGTAAATCCTTCAATCCTATCCCAAGTTGTTCTTAAGGGGTGATGTTAAGATATTTAGACACTTAGGAGTTAGTTAAGATCAACTTGTGTAATATATCCGTTAGGTAGAGTGTGTTTTTTTAGTGTGCAGTAGTATGCATTTGTAAATATTCTAATCCAACGGTCACGATATGCTTTAGACATAAAGTGATCCGACAATTCAACTTCTCTTAGATCGTACCTACCATTGATCCATGGCTTAACACCCAATTGGTCCATGATCTCTATTTAAAGAGCATGGAGGGTCATTGGCTTGTTGATCAATTATGAGAAGCTCATATGTAACTTTCTTTCTTTTGCATAATAAATTGCTCCAAGTAGCTATTTGGTTGGTGCCGTGGACTGTTTCCCTCTCGAGGGTTTTAACCACGTGACAAACATAGCTGTGTTGATCTGTGATCTACTTGTGTGAAGCGGTTGCTCAAGGTGTTCGGCCTTTTGGGAGTACCCTGTGTACCTGAACAATAATTTGGGACCCTAATCTGCTATGTATGGAAGGTTTCTTCTCGTCCATTCACACTCTCTGAGGCTGGTTTAGAATATTGGGGACCAATCAAGCAGGAGTGATTACCAATGTCTATGGACCACAACAAAGTGAACAAAAAATCAGCTTTCTCAATCATTTAAGATGGTTGCATGATCCAATCCCCTCTCCAAACTGGATCATTGGAGGGGATTTCAATATAATATCCTCCTTATAGGAAAAAAAGGGAGGAATTTGAAAGCTAGTCTCGCTCTTCAATTGCTAATCAAGGATCTCAAGTTGGCTGATATGCAAACATCCAACGGTATGTATACTTGAAACAATCATAGAGGGGGAGAACATCAATTTGCCTGCAGACTTGACCGCTTCCTTGCCTCAGACTCCCTTCTGCAAAACCATATCAATCTCTCAACTACTATTATGCCAATGACGGGCTCTGATCACTGGCCTGTTTGCCTTAGGATGGAGCTGGAAGGCCCCCATAACAACAAGCCTTCAGATTTAAAAAATTATGGCTATCTCATCCAGATTTCCAAGCTAAGATCAAGAAGTGGTGGCTGGAATCCACTCATATTGAATGATCCTGCAAGGAGTGGTGGCTGGAATCCGCTCATATTGAAGGATCCTGCATGTACACCTTCCAGCAAAGATTAAAGCTGTTGAAAAAGGAAAACAAAACTTGGAACAAAATAGAATTTAGCAATATCTTCAAGGAGAAGATAATACTAGAAACGCAACTTGAGACATTCCAACTACAAGCCATCCAATCTGATACACTGAAGAGCTCAAAATTCAAGAGAAAGAAACTCAAATCCAACTAAACATCAGAGATCAACAGGAGGAGGAGCTATGGAAACAAAAATATAGAATAAAATGGCTAAAGGAAGGTGAAAAGAATACCAAATCTTCCACCATTCAATGCTGCAAAGAAGACATCAAAACAAGATAACCAAACTCAACTCCCAACAAGGTGGAACGCTGCAAACCACTGAGGAAATTGAGCAGGAGTTGACTCACTACTATAACGATCTCCTTACTGAACCATCTGTAAACAGAGCACTAGCTATAAATCAAGTGTTGCAGCATATCCCCTCTATTATCTCGCAAGAACAAAATCTCAGTCTTACTCGGGACATTTCGCTAAGGGAAGTGGAAGAAGCAGTGATGGACATGAATCCTGGAAAACCCCCAGGACCTAATGGCTTCACCACTGACTTTTTCCAAGCATGTCGGGGCACAGTCAAGATCGATGTATGGAAAGTGGTCGAAGCTTCAAGAAAATCAGGTGTCATTCTCCCCGCACTCAACTCCACTTTTATCACCATTGTTCCCAAAACGAACAAGCCTGCGAACCCTGCCAACTTCATACCGATAGCACTCTGTAATGTGATTTACAAAATAATAATGAAGGTCATAGCCAATAGACTGAAACCTATTCTCCCTTCCATCATCTCCCCTAAACACACAGGTTATGTAGAGGGTAGGCAAATCCTGGACGAAATCATTACAGCTCATGAAGCCATTCACTCTCTCAAGACCTCTAGAAACTCTGGCATGCTTATCAAACTCGACATGTCCAAAGCATTTGATAAAATAAGCTGACAATTTCTGAAGAAAATGCTCTTAGCCTTTGGCTTCTCCCACTCTTGGGTGAACTGGATCTTAGCCCTTGTCTCCACGGCCTTCTTTTCTATTCTGTTGAATGGATCCCCTTCTTCCACTTTCACTAGCTCAAGACGGATCAAGCAAGGCAACCCCCTTTCTCCTTACCTTTTCATCAATTTAGCTGAGGGACTTGGCAGATTCATCTCGACCCATGTTCAGGAGAATCAAATCTAAGGTCTTAAGCTCACTACTACAGGAACCGAACACTCTCACCTCCAGTTCGTGGATGATCCTATGTTGATGGGGAAATCTTTAGTTAAAGAAGCTAGAGCCTTCAAGCATATTAATACTTTCGAACAAGCCTCGAGAATGTGTATTAATAATCTTAAATCCCATTTCTACTTCTTTTCTACCCCAATTCTCACCCGAATTTTGGGTTTTCAAAAGAGCTCTCTGCCAGTGTTATCAGAATCGAACCGAAACCGGTAAAACCAGCCGATCAAACCGGTTTACAGAGTTGGCCGGTCCGATCAGCAAAAAAAATTCAGAAAACCAGAAATTTTTTTCCAAACCGGGTACAGAACCGACCAAAACCGACCGGTTTTGACCGATTACGAAACCGGTTAGCCCGTACTCTGTCATACAGCCGCGGACCAGGGTCTCACGAAATTCAATTTTTTTTTTTTAAACACAAACTAAAACCTAACCTATGCTTCTAACCTAACCCTAAACCGATCCTAACACTATTTGTGTATTAATGGTTTGGATTCATATGTATGCACATGAATATATATGTTTTTTACAAAATATGAATATTTTATGTACTTTTTAGTCAGCCAATTTTTTACCCGTTTTTTGCCACTTTCGGTTCGATTTCCGATCTAGTTCACATTTTGGGCTTCGCCAGTTCGATGACCAGTCCGATTCCGATAACATTGATCTCTGCCCTCTAAATTCCTTGGTGCCCTACTCATTGGTTCTGCTCTTAGGAAGTCCTCTTAAAAAGAGCTCTTAGCTAAATTGGAAAGCAAACTCTCTTCTTGGACTTTCTGCACTCTTAACTTCCCTAGACGACTCACTCTTTTAAAATCTGTGTTACAGGCTATGCCTTTATCCTTATTCTCTGAGATGGCGACTCCTCAACATGTGCTCAAGTCCACTAGAAGCATTCAAAGAAACTTCCTATGGGGAGGTGCACTACAAAATCGAAAATGGCCCCTTATAGCCTAGAGCAAAATATGCACTAAAAAAAGCATGGGAGGGCTAGGTTTGAGAGACCCCCTCATCCTCAACAGAATCCTAAATGCTAAACTATGGTGGCGCTGCCTAACGGAGCATTCTCTACCTTAGGCCAACATTTGGATGGACAAGTATGCTGCAGGAGTGCCACCCCAAGATCTCATCAAAATGGAGGATCTAAGCAATGGATAGATAATCTGGAAATCAACATGGGCACAGAGGGAAATTATTAGAAAGCACAATTTTTGGGAAATCAAAAATGGGAGTACTGCCTTATTTTGGGAAGATTCCTAGCAGCAGTTGCCTCCTCTGCAGTCAGACATCAATTTTCGATCCCTACAACTCAAAATGCGGAACAAAGGCAAACTCAAAATAGCTCAGTATTGGATAACAACTCCTATTCAAAATAAATGGAGTGTGGCTCCCCAAAGAGGCATGGCAAGATCAAAACCCAATTCAAGATCACTTTGATTTTTTATAGAACCTATAGTCAAGAAAAATCCCTTTACACCAGTCTTTGGAGAAATTAAGATGGGGAGAGAAGCCCAAAGGATTCTTTACTGTCAAAGAAGCCTATCAGCTAGCTTCTTCTCATGAGGCTTTCACAAAGGATCTTATCTAGGGAAGGGTCTAGGACTCCCATCTCTGGGTGAAAATAAGAACTTTCCTTTGGCTAACGATGCATGGAAAAATGAGGCTTCATAGGTCCCTCCAAATGTGTTCTTTGTGGGCAAGAGGAGGAATCTAAAGAACATTTGTTGATTAAGTTGTCACTAATGCCAACGGTGTCTAGTCATTGATGCCAACTGTTGAGTCCTTGGTGCCCCTTGTGGAGCCCCTGAGGGTTAGTGTTTAGTTTGTGGTTGTTTGTGTCAGAGGAGCCCTTTTGACCTTGTCCAAGCCCAAGCTTGAAGCCCTTGGAGGCCTTGGAACAATGACAAAAGCCCTGGTTACCCATTGACTTGGTCAAGTGCCCCTAAGTGATATCTTCGTCCCATTTGAGTCCATTGTCAATTTCCTTACTCATGGTTGATATTTGGTTTTTGTGTTGCTTGTTATGCTTGTACTTGTTTTAGTGTCTTGATTAGTTGTTGGATGGATGATGTGGCTCATGTGTGTAAAGTCTTTGATGTGTTGATCGTGAATCCCACTGTTTGGATTAGGTGCTTGGTGTCCTCTAAAGTTTAGGTCTTGAACCCACATATATGGTGGTTTGATGTTCTTTGGACTCTATATGGTCATTGGCATGTAGTATCCTTGCGATCACGCATATGAATCCCATAAAGTGTTGCAAACTAGTGGTGAGATCTTTGTACCCCTCTTTTGGGGTGTTGGTACTCTGATGGTGATGAATATATATAGTGGAAACATTGGATATGTTTTTAATGATATGGAGACCTTGAACCATGATGATGTATGGTCTTATTTGTGGTTATATGGATATTAGGATGTAGATGGAGGTAGAGCCCACATATGTGCCTTGATATGTTGAAGAATACTTTGAAACTCTTGTAGTTGGTGGTATGGTCTTTGACACCCTCAAGTGTGGGGTTTTTGATGTCCTGTACAAATTGAAGAATTGAAGGGTATTAGACCAAGAATTTGCACATAAACCCATCATAGGGAGATATTCATCTTCAAGAAATTTCCGTTGATATGTGGAGCATCTTCTAACTCCTTACGGTTGAAGAAATATGAATTTTTGAAGTTGGGGTACCCCACCTTTTTTGGTGAGCCGACCAAACAAAAGAGAATTTAATTATTTGTAATTTTGAGTTGCATGTCGACCCAAGGTAATAATTTTTCTCCACAACCTATATAAATAGAATATCAAACATTTCATTTGTTCATCATCAATTCTCTTAGGAATTTCGCACCTCTTAGGAGAAAAGTGCAAAATTTTGTGACAGAAAAATTTATGAGCATCTTCACTAAAATTCGCATAACTTTCTCATACGGAATCGAAATTACAAAATTCTTGGCTCATTGGAAAGCTTGTTATGAGGGCTATGTGATGACATGATCTAGAGTTTCTTTTGGTTTTTCTACTTTTTCTTCATCTTGTGATCTTCAATAAGGTATGGTTCATGCTCCATTGCTTCTCTTGTAATGGCACATGTCTCTCATGGATAGATTTCCGCTTTGATCTTAGTATGTGAGGCTATATATTGGCATATCTCTTTGAAGTCATTCAATATGTTATGGAGGTTATGGTGATGGTTATATTGGAATATATCTTGATGTGATCTTGATATAGATCTTGATGATTATCTTGAATGTCGTTGGCATAGATCTTGGTGTCTATCTTGATTGTTGTATAAGTGTAGTATTGAATGAGAAGTTGACATGTAAGTAGTAGATATTGTGAGTTATTTCTTTGATCAATCTAAATGTTTTCTTTGAAAACTAGTTTGACAAGTGTTGATCATTGTGTCTTTGACCTAAATGGAGTTGGATTATTTTTTATTGTTAATGACAACCTTTGAGAGTGTTATGACTATTTGCTTGATATTTGTTTGATTTGTTGACTTGATTTGAGTGGGCTGAATAATCCTTTTGTGTATAAGAGTTTATGAGATTGATTGAGTGTGACATAGTTGGTTAAGTCTTTTATCTTCATGGCTAAGGTTATTTGGTTGAAGTATATCATGTTTAACAGTCAAGTATTCCTTGACTATGATTGAGGTTGGTTGTGGTGTCATTGAGTTGAATGTGTTTGGACAAAGTTTGGTTGACAATATGTGAAGTCTCTTGGTTGCTCAAATGTGTCTTTTACTTGATGAACTAGGCCAAGTAAGAAGGGTTGGTTGAATGTCAAAGTACTTTATTAGGTTAACACAAGTATATGATTGATTTGGCACAGGTACACAAGCATCTTGGTACAGTTGAGAAAGATTGGCACAAGTTGCCTTATGTGCAGTTGGTTTGACTCAGATTGGCCGAGTTGTATGAGCAGTTGGTTTGACCCAGGTGGATTGATTTTGGTGTGCAAACTCAGATTGGTTGAGTTGGTTGATGTGAGAAACAAATTGATTGGTACAGGTTGATTGTACAGGTTGATGAGTATTGTGATACAATGGGCAATGATCGGTTGATGAGTAGTGATCGAATGATGAGCAGCGGTTAGTAGTGGCAGTGGTTGTCCAGTGTGGTACAGGTTGTACAGTGTGGTATAGGTTGAGCAGTGTGGTACAAGTTGTGCAATGTGGTAAAGATTGTGAAGTGTAGCACAAGTGTTGATTAGCAAGTCCACAAGATCAATGCAGTTGAGGTTCAACAATTTCTATCCTCTTATCAGGGTGGCAAGACAAGGCAAGGAAAGGGGCGCGTAGCCTCCTTCTGGTTGAAGTCAAAGAACCAGGGAGTTGGAGCTTCCTTCAGGTCATAACCTGTAAATCATGAGGTTGTATCCTCCTTCTAGTTGCAGCTGGAAAATTAAAGGTCTTTGTAACAAGGGGGTTGTTGCCTCCTTGAAGTTATTTCTGGAAAACTATTTTAAAAAGGCTTCCGTGGTTTTACCCCAAGGATTTGGGTTTCCACGTAAAAATCTTGTGTACTATGTTGCTATGGTTTCTATGTGATGATAATGATATAATGATGATAGCAATGTTGATGATGATATAATGATAATGTGATAATGCATAATATTGAATAAGTGGTTGATTGTTAAAGTTGAAAAAGTAATAAAAGTTGCACACACAGACTCACCCCCCCTCTCTGTGTGCCTGGTGTGTCCAACAACATCTTCTAAACCAATGCAAGTTTGCCAACAGTATCTAGGACTTGGGGGATGTCTCTTCAAAAGATCGGACAAAGAGAGAAACAGCATCAATGATACTATTCGAGACTAGCATCCACGTCCTTTCATCAACCCTATCATTAACAAACTTTGGAAGCTCTTTCTTGGTTTCACCCTCTGGATCATTTGGAAAGAAAGGAATAGAAGGATCTTCAAACATGAGACTCTCACCCTCCAGAAAGTTCGCCTCACCATCAAATCAAATCTCTTGGAGACTGTGCACATTACCCTGTGGACCCTTGAAGCTCTTTCTTGCTCTCCAGCTAAACGCAACATCCTTCTGGCTTGGGATTTCAGTCTCTCGCCTTCAAAAGATTTGCCTAAACCTCGTCAACCCAAGGCAGTTATTCCCTCATCTTGGTCTCCCCCTACTACTTTTTTTAAGCTAAACTTTAATGGGGTCTCTAAAGGAAACCCGAGATCATATGGAATTGGTGGTGTTTTTAGATCAAAGACGAGGGAGATCCTACATATCTACTCAAAATATATAGGCAAAACCACTAACAATGTCGCAGAACTGCAAGCGCTCCTAACAAGGCTTACCATTGTCAAAAGGTATTCTTGGAGAGCCTTAATTATAGAAAGCAATTTGCAAATCATCATAAACACTCTGAAGAAGCTTTCCAATGGTACTCCACTCAACAAACTCACTAAACATTGGAGGCTGGATTGGCTAAAAGAACAGCTGAGAGATCTACTCTTCACCATTGTTATAATTCAAACGAGCCATATAAGAAGAACTAGTAACAAATTGCTGACAAACTTGCCAACCACAATGTTGAGGAAAACAACAAAACCTTGGATCCCCGGTGGGATCTTCTACAAATGCAACCACTCAGAGATCAGCTCATCAACATTCAGGATCAAGACTTCAACTCCCCACGAAGGGTGATTATCAGTGCAAGTGGTGAAGGGCATGAGAGGCACGTGGCTAAGCCTCATGCCACCACCTCTCAACCCACCACATCACATCATTCTCACGTGAGCTCAAATTCAAGCAAAGATGTAGCCACATTTGAAAATTATCATTTTGCAAGGATGGTGGCAAAGGATGGACATCGAGAGAATGATGCAGATGCGAATGCAAATTTGCCTGCCTCTGAAAATCATAGCAAGTACCTAGAAGGACATCAACCGGAGCTCTAATCCTTTCAAACTACTTGGGATAATAATGGTAAGCCTGTATACATTTAGTCATTGGTTGCTTCGTTGGATTACGTTAGTAGTCTTCAATTTTTGAGATTTTGGATGCCTTTGGTCTGGTCTGAAGTTTGTGCAGCACCTTCTGTGGCTTCCTTTGGCCCCCCCTAGACACATACCTAGCATTTCACCTCTGCTCGGCTTCACATCCCTCTCGACCTTATTCCTCCCTTGCGCATTTATGAACTCTATTCACCCCTTTTTGCTCTGAATCCTCCAAGGCAGCGTTTGCTTATGCTTGCCTTATCTGGTAGTCTCCCCTGCCTTTCCTCTTCACCATGCCTCCACAGCCTAAGTGTTACAAGCACAGGAAGGCCAAGGAAGCTGGCACCTCGACCCCTCCCCCTGCTACCCCATCTAGAATAATGAAAAATGTTGTCAGGATGGCCCAACTCTACAATGTGCAGACTCCTAAGGATATCAAGGATGAAATCGAGGCGATCGAAGTGGAAGTTAGAGTTGTCAAACACTGCACTCTAGATGATAATGTTCGTAAGGAATTTGAAGCCCTCCTCCTTGACCCAAGATACCCACAGGGGCGAGTAGCCCTCTACATGAAATCACTAGATATAGCCTGGAACCAGAAATTCCTAATGAAAAATGTCTTCTTGGAAAGAGGAGAGGCTCACCAAACCATTCTCCTCCAATTGGATGAGATTACAAGACATTTTCAGCAAATTGCCTCCCACTTGGACATCAGTTTGACCTCCGACTCCGAAGCTCTTGCAAGCCCTAGAGTCAAGTCTACTGCTGAATAATCTCTGTTACTGCTCTGTGTAGTATTTTCTGTATGTTTTCTTACTTTCATTTCAAGTTTTATGAAAGACAAAAGTAGAATTATTCTTACAAACTCTGTTTGTAAATGGTTTAATTTAGTTTCCTTTAGAGGCAAACTGTTTTAGACCTCCTCTTTAGGAAGTTGGACCTATTTTCCCTTTGATGGGAGGGTTCGATTTCTAAATTTTTGGGCCTGTTTTCCCTTTGTTGGGAGGGCTGAATTCTGGATGTGAATAATTATCTCTTTTTTTGTATGGCAATAGAAGGATCTACTCTAGTTTACAACAAAAAAAACTATCCAAGCGACCATCTTCCTTGATCAAGAAGCCAAACAAGTCACCTAGATGGTAGAGCATAATGGGAGAACATGAATTCAAAGAATGGAGATCCAACAAAAAGAAATCGATCCTCTTCCTTGATGAAGCATTAAAGGGTAATCCATGGGTGACATATGCAAGTGACAAAAAGAAATGGAGACCTAGGGATCGCTACAAATAATGGACCTAAAGCACCAACAATTTTACATGGTCTAGCTCCTTTCATATACAATAGGGTGAAAGAGGCCACAGTGATTGGGAACTCATTGGTTATTCTACAATCCCTCTCCCACCAAATTCTCCCCACAAACCTAAAGTAATAAAAAATCTATCAAAAATCCAACTCAATGATAAGAAAATTTGAGAAACTTGATTTTTCCATGTCCTAAGAAGCCTTAATACAAATGCTAACAATCTAAGGACTCACTTGCAAGGAGGGGTTTATAAAACATAGGGATAAACCGACCATAATGTTCTCGTCCCTTCCATAAAATGTAAAGAACAATGAATAACAAGCCACCCTACAACACTTGTCTTGTCCCATAGGTACAAAGAGAATTGAAGTTAAAGCAATGTCACCATTCCCAACATCACATGTATCCTCCTCCAATGGACACCATACTAAATTTTAGAGCAATGGTACCATTTCCCACATGTGGGGATTTCTTGAATTTCCTATGAGTTATTATGCATTCTTCATGAATACATTCTAGAGCTTGGTGAGAAAGACAAGAGAGTTGGGGGATCCCCTCCATTTTTATGACTCTTTCTCTTTATAGGAAGATATCTAACATCATGTGATTTATAGTGTCTAGGTCAAGGGATACCATGGCACATTGTCATTGTTGCAAAAATCCTTGCACCTTACAAAAGTTGAAGAATTTGTAAAAGGGGAGTCACGAGAAGTGAAAGGGAGGTTGTAGAGGTTCACTATGAGATGATAGAAATGGCCCTACACTAGAATATTTGAAAAGAAGGGTTTGAGCAACAAATTTTTACAACAACAAAAAGCAAGAGACAAATGTGTGATTGAGACTATGAATTATTTCAAGTGTTGAGGGAATGGGAAAAGGAAGCAAGGTCCTTTGTGTTGTTTCACACTAGGTGAAATTGGAGATGGCCTCCTAGTTAGCATATTTGCATTCTCTAGTAGCGCAAACAAAAAGCAAGAGACAAATGTGTGATTGTGACTGAATTATTTCATAGTGTTGAGGGAATGGGAAAAGGAAGCAAGGTCCTTTGTGTTGTTTCACACTAGGTGAAATTGGAGATGGCCTCCTAGTTAGCATATTTGCATTCTCTAGTAGGGCAGACAAATGTGTGATTGAGACTATAAATTATTTCATAGTGTCGAGGGAATGGGAAAGGAAGCAAGGTCCTTTGTGTTGTTTCACACTAGGTGAAATTGGAGATGGCCTCCTAGTTAGCAAATTTGCATTCTCTAGTAGGGCACACCATTGCCCATCTCAACCTCCCTTCATAGATAGTTTCATTACCCTCTAGCAATATGCAAATTAGGTTCACTATGAGATGATAGAAATGGCCCTACACTAGAATATTTGAAAAGAAGGGTTTGAGCAACAAATTTTTACAACAACAAAAAGCAAGAGACAAATGTGTGATTGAGACTATGAATTTTTTCATAGTGTTGAGGGAATGGGAAAAGGAAGCAAGGTCCTTTGTGTTGTTTCACACCAGGTGAAATTGGAGATGGCCTCCTAGTTAGCATATTTGCATTCTCTAGTAGGGCAGACAAAAAGCAAGAGACAAATGTGTGATTGAGACTGAATTATTTCATAGTGTTGAGGGAATGGGAAAAGGAAGCAAGGTCCTTTGTGTTGTTTCACACTAGGTGAAATAGGAGATGGCCTCCTAGTTAGCATATTTGCATTCTCTAGTAGGGCAGACAAATGTGTGATTGAGACTATGAATTATTTCATAGTATCGAGGGAATGGGAAAGGAAGCAAGGTCCTTTGTGTTGTTTCACACTAGGCGAAATTGGAGATGGCCTCCTAGTTAGCATATTTGCATTCTCTAGTAGGGCACACCATTGCCCATCTCAACCTCCCTTCATAGATAGTTTCATTACCCCCTAGCAATATGCAAATTATAGGAGACTCTTACCTCTACAACCTCTATTCAACCTTAGTGGAGTGTTTGGATATCCAACACACATAACACTTGAAGCCGATGGAAGCTCAAGTAGCAGCCCTCCAAGCAGCCATGGGCGTCAATGATAGCAATGTGCATATGGAAAATGAAGGATTGGAGTCTCAAGTGAACAGAAATTGAAGCCCACCTTGGCATGAATCTGCTCAGTTTTCTTTTCTGAATTTGCTATGTATTGGCATAGTTTATTGTTATTAATACAGTTTGTAAGGCAATGCATCTGCCAAATTTTATATTAATGGAGTTGGAAAAGCAAGCTAGTGTTTTTTGGGCTAGTAAGTCCTTGGATACTTAGATGAAATTTGGCAAATGATTAATATTATTAATGTTATTAATAGAGAGAGGGAATCTAAATGTTAATAATAGCCAAATGGGCAAATTTGTGCTATTAATAACATTCAGGTTAATAACAAGAGAGAAGGAATCTGAATGTTATTAATAGCCAAATGATTATATACTTAGATGAAGAGAAATATGGCCACAAATTATTTTTACAAAGTTCAGCCCATTATGTGGACTGATTACAACAAATTTACAGCCTATGACAGTAATATGACACCCCTTTGAAACTAGAAACAAATAGCAATCAAATCTGAAATTATTATTCTTCCAATCTGCTACTACAAGAATCAATTTCAGCAAGTTACAAAACTAATTTGCATATGCGTCTAGAACAGCCTCTAACTTTTGAAATGTGTAAAGTATCTCTTAGCACCGTCATTAGCACAGCATACTCTCACCAACAGCAATCTCAAAAGGGCCCAATGGAGGACATTATAGTGTTCCTATAGTCTTTAAAGGCCCTCATGCCCTTTGGATTTTTATGGAGTTTGAATCCTTTCGTTTCCTTTTTCATTTGAATGGTCACTTTGACCTCTTTGACCCAAAGGGGGAAGTGCCATCCTATTTTGTCCTATCTGGAAGGCAGAAGGGCTCTTTTGTCAATATTTGGGCTCATTTCTTTAAGTGTGATGTGCTGACCCCCGTTTTGGCCTACCTCCCAATAATATGTGGGACCTTCTTTCTCTATTTGAGCTTTAACTATAAGCCCAAAAACATGACAAATTAATTGAGATGAAATGAAGTCACCATGCTAACAACTCAAATTGTGACACAAATGGGGCCAAGTTCATGTCTTCGATGACTTTAATGGAATAGTCATCCTAACTTTGACTTAAAAGTTACATAGTGATTGCAACTCATAGCAAAATATCCCCTGATTGTAAACAATAATGATAGCTTCAAATCTTGTCGAGCTCGCTCCAAGTGCTGACATTGTCATCTATGCAGAGATGAATCTAGGTGCACATCCTTGAAGACTTTGACAGAATAGCTACCCACAAGTTGAAACTCTTGGGTAAGCACATTGTCAAAAAAATCGACAATTTGGGTGGAAATAGGCAGAATTGTCCAACACAGTTTTGAAAAAGTCCAGTCTGAATTTTTTTAAAACCATGTTACAGCTGTCATGTTCTGAAATTTTGTCTGCCCAAGAGATTTTTGAGGGTGTTGAATCCATTTCTACCATCAAAATCGTAACTAAAACACATTTTAATTCCGATTTTGGAAAAAAATTTAAAAATGCCAGATTCTAGGAAAAAAAAATGGCCAACCTATCCAAATCGTCAAATTTTTAGATGTCTCCCTTGAGCAAATGTTGCCTGATAATAAAGCAGAATTTGTATGGAGATTCAAACACTCTCCAATCAGAAAGGGTTCAATTACAAACGTATAATGTAAAGTCACTCTCTAGCGGTAGCTCTTAGCCAAAGGTTGCCTGATTGTAAAATGGAATTAATACGAAGATGCATACACTCTCTAGTCAAAAAAAGGGGGTGTTACGTTGCACTTGTACCCAACGCATCTTCAAGTGTGCCCCAAGGAGAGAGGGCCAAATGTTTTCTACAAGGAGGGATGTTATTCAATGATGGCGGTCATGGTTGGACCCTTTGGTCCTCCTTTAAGGGTAGCAAGGCTTAATGGCACTACTAATTGGCCGATAAAGAAGTTTTTAACTTGAGGGTTGGTGTCTGGGGACCCTAACGATTGACCACTGGGTCTCATGGTTCCATTCCCTTCTTGCGCTATCTGGTGGCCTTTGCTTCAGCTATGAGACACTAGTCTTCAATCACAACCACTTCATACACCCTATTGGCCCTTCAGTCAATGGGTCCTTGCTCTCCCTGACCTTCATTCTTCAGAGTAAGGCATCCTCCATACCAGGTCGTTTCCATGCTTTGAGGAGGGTGTTGAGGGATTTTACAGCATTCTAGGGGTTAGATGGGGTGTAACACCCTCCCTCCAGCCTGCTCCAGCCTTTTGTTCAAAGTGATTCGCTTGTTTGAGCATGTTTTGGCACCTGGGGATGCAAATACCCCCAGGTAGCCTACCATAGTTTATATTTTATTATTATTTCTTCTAATTTTAAGTTGACACTAAATAATTATAAATTTGTCTATTTTAAGGCATGTAAGCCTAGATAAGTGAGTGTGATATCATATAAATAGATCTCCTCACTTTCACTTTAAATCAAAACTTATGGGATAATACACTACACATTTGTTCTACCCTACCTAGGGTTTTCTACGGAGTGATGTGCCTCTTTTGAGGAAGGAAGTTTTCTAGTTATGCAAGTTGTTCTTGGTCTTCTTTGGTGAAATTCTTTGCAAGGTGATGTTTTGATTTGTTGGATAAACACAAGAACACTGAGGTTTGGATTCTTATCTCTTTGTTTGATTGTTGGTATTTAATGCTTGTTCTTGTCTAAATGGTTGCCTTGGTGTTGCATTTTCTCCTAGGATAGGCCAATTTCAGCCTTCTTGTCGCCTTAGCAAGTGGAGAGACATCTTCTCGTGAGAGTCCTTTGGGGTTTTTCCTTAGTTTTTCAAGATAGTTGTTGACCTAAGGTTCCTTCCTCTCTGGGTAGTTCATCCTCACTAGATGCCCTAGGTTAGGTAGGGCTTATGCTAGGGTTTTCCCAAGTTTTCACACTTATTTCTCTCATGAATCTAATCTAGGGTTGGCTCTTAAGTTTAGTCTTAGATCTGATTTAGGTTTGAAATAGAGTCTGTCGCCCAGTTTCTTCTCATCAACGCTATTCCTCCAAGCAAATCAAGCCAACACCTGTGATACCTCCTTTCACAGCTACCTCCTACGTGCCCAGTTCTCCCATTCTACGATAAATCAACTAGGGTCACGTATTTTCATATGCATTAATGCTTTAGGTAAATATTGCAAATGTTTAGTGATTTGCATGTTGAATCACTAGTATTTTAAAATATTTGATTATTAATTATTATTTTTATATTATTTCGTTATTTGCATTATTCCAATTATTATTTGCATTGTTTAAATTATATGTGGTTTAGTTTGCCGCCCAGTTTCTTCTCCTCAACGCTATTCCTCCAAGCATATCAAGCTAACACCTGTGATACCTCCTTTCACAGCTACCTCCTCCGTGCCCAGTTCTCCCATTCTACGATAAATCAACTAGGGTTACGTATTTTCATATGCATTAATGCTTTAGGTAAATATTGCGAATGTTTGGTGATTTTCATGTTGAATCACTAGTATTTTAAAATATTTGATTATTAATTATTATTTTTATATTATTTTGTTATTTGCATTATTCCAATTATTATTTGCATTGTTTAAATTATATTTTGGTTTAGTTCATAATTATTTTTTATACCATCTGCAATGTTAACTATTATTAATTTACATGCGAAGAGAACGACGAGGGAAGACTCATTGACTGGTGCATGGCTTTGGATTTGACGCTGAATCTGGGTCTTCGAGCTAGCTCACGAAGACAGAGGAGCTGGTGATCTGTGAAGTCCCTCGTGGGCAGCATCTGCAAGGGCTCAGGCAGGGTACGGCTCCTACTGGGCTTCCATCTCAAAGGGATTGGATCTTACTCCAAGGTCGTGGGTCATGTGCTGAGTGGTTGGATCCCTGGTGGGGTAGCCCGATGGCAACTAGGGTGGACAAAGATCCGCCTCCTGAGCGCTCAGATGCCTTCGATCGGTTAATCACCTCTCATAACAAGAGATGTGGCAAAGGAGATCCCCCAAAGTTTGTCAAAAGAATTGAAGACGTGCCGAAAGTTGCCCTCCCTCCAGAAGAAACCATCCGGGTTGCTCTCTCCCTCGCAAATCGAGCCCTGAACAGGCAATTCACGGGGCTTTGGCCCTCGCCAAAAATTACTGATAGTTGAATCCAAAGAAACTGGAGACCCCTAATCTCTAAAGATGTTGCATCATACTCCGTTGGAAGGGGATACTTCCTATTCAACTTCGAATCGAAGGAAGACAAAGATTTAATCTTCAAGAATGGGCCCTATTTCATGGGGTCGCAGGGTCTATATCTTAACAGGTGGACTCCGGACTTCGACCCCGAGGCTGACATCCCTAAAGTTGTGCCAGTCTGGGTCAAACTCCCCAATCTCCCTATGGATTGTTGGAACCCCAAATCTCTCCAAGCTATAAGGAACGTCCTGGGGAATTACATAGACATGGCTAGCCCAAAGGATCAATACGCTTGCGCCCGCATATGCGTTGAGGTTGACCTCGAAGCTGGACTGCCAAAAGCTATAAAATTAACAATGGGGAACTGGGCCCATTTCCAACAGCTTGACTATGAACAACTCATTTTCAAGTGTAGAGTTTGCCATGAATATGGGCACTTCATCCGAAACTACCCTAAAAAGCCCTAGATCCAACAAGACAATGCAAAAGGATGACATAGGGTGAATAGAACTAAATCTAAAAATCAAACTGGTGTGGCTCCAAAGAAGGGTGAGGGGAATAAAGAAGCCAGAGCTATTCCTCTTGAAGGAACTCAAGAAACCTCCAAAACTAAAGAAACTATTGAAGCAAGGGATGACTAACAAAATCGAAGAGAAATCTAGTAATGGAGATGGTAAGGAATTCGAAGCAGCCATCTCAGATCATCAAGCAAAAGACCATGATGAAGGTACAACAACGCTAAAAGAAGGAGAAAGCATGGGGAAATCAAAGGAAGAACCTGAATCAAAAGAAGAGGAAGAGGAGGAAGGAGAAATAGAGTTGACTACCGCAAAACTGTCTAAAACCAAAGGAAGGAAATCCAAGAAAGAAGTAAGGGAACAAGCTACCCACAAGGATAAGCTGCAAGGTTCCCAGCTAACTCTGAAAAAGCTGCTGAAGAACACAAGAAATCCCCGCCAACATGGGCATGCCCAGAAAGGGATGCCTACAGCCACCAAAAGCAAGTAATGAAGGTCCTCTCCTGGAACTGCAGAGGTCTCGGTAGCAAAATTAAGGAAGAAGCTATGACAGGCTTAATTTCTTTACACCAATCGAACATCTTTCTGATCCAGGAGACCAAGATGGAGGAAGCCACATTTCTCCAAGCCAGCCTAAAATTTTGGAAAAAAAGAGGTAAACCTGCAATCAGCTCAAGGGGCACATTCGAAAGCATTGGAACTCTGTGGGATGACAAGAAGTTTGAGGCTGTTGACATCAAGTACAGCTCTTGTTGGATCCTCACCTTGCTGAGGCAAAAAGACACTAACACTCTGGTAAGAATTTTCAATATTTATGCACCTAATTCTTATGCCTAAAAAAAAATCTGTTGGAACCTCCTTCGTGAAGAAAGGACTAATCTGCAAGGAAATGTAACCCTTGTGAGGGATCTTAATGTCATTCTCAGTCAAGATGAAAAAGGAGGGGGCTCTCTGGTCAGAGACCCCATCAAAGAAATCGTGGATGAGATCACTTTGGAATGGGATCTCATGGATGTAAAACAAACTGCCGAAAAATATACTTGGAATAACAAGAGGAGCGGGCCCAGGCATATTGTTTCCAGACTTGACTGATTCCTGGTCCAAAACACTTTCCTCCTGCTCGATCTGAATTTGTCCTCTAAAATCTTACTGTTTGGAGGATCGAACCACAAGCCTATCCTTCTCGAGATGGTGAGTGATAAGAACTTGGGCCCTATACCATTCAGGTTTAATCCTATGTGGGCCAATCACCCTGAGTTTTTAAGAATTGTTACTGAGTCTTGGTCTCCACCGGTTACAGGGTCTCCCTTCTTTGTATGGGAGGAGAAACTAAGATGCCTCAAGAAAGCTCTAAAGTCATGGGCTAAGTCGATCCCCTCCCCTAACTATACTAAAACCCACGCTGCCCTTGCGCTGGAGACCCACCAAGCCAACATGGAGGATAGAACCGTGAACCACATAGATATCCAAACAAAGATCAAGTTGCATTCGAACCTTCATGGTGCTTGCAAACAAGAATCTGAGTGGTGGAGGCAAAAGTCAAGATGCAAATGGTTGAAGGATGGTGACAGGAACACTAGCTTCTTCCATAAGTAGGCCAAGGTTAGAAAAAGCTTCAACTGTGTGCTCGAGGTCCAGGCTTAGGACGGGTTGATCACTAATTTTGATGACATCAAAACTGAAGCAACAAAGCACTTCAGTGAACTATTCACGGCCCAGCCTATCACTGAAGACGTCGACCTCCTAAACATTGTTCCTAGAGCGATGAAGAATAAAGATAATGACATGCTGAGAAAGAATATCACACTAGACAAAATCAAGGAAGCCGTCGATGGTATGGAGGATGACAAAGCTTCAAGGCCCGACGAATATAACGTCAACTTCATAAAAATCTGCTGGGACATTATAAAACATGACTTATTTAAAATGATCAACAAGTCTCAAAGGTGTAGCAAAATTGGAGGAAGTACCAATTCTGCCTTCCTGGCTCTCATCCCCAAAGAGAAGGACACTAATTCATTCAACCGGTTCCAGCCTATATCCTTGTGCAACATAGGGTATAAAATAATTACAAAGATTATGGCCGATAGATTAAAGCATATCCTGCCTTACATTATCCCAGAGAATCAAGGTGGTTTCGCTAAAGGAAGAAAGATTTGGGATAATATTATTTTAGTTCAAGAGGCTATTCATTCAAGTCTGAAGAACAGAGACAAAGGAATGGTGGTGAAATTGGATTTAGCAAATGCTTTCAATAGAGTCAGCCACTCATTTCTCTTCCAGGTAATGCGGAGATATGGATTCACTCCAGAATTTATCTCTTGGGTCAAGGCCTATATCAGCAAGCCTTGGATAGCCCCGCTTGTCAACGGAAGAGATGCCCCCTTCTTTCAAGCTACAAGAGGTCTGAGGCAAGGATGCCGGCTCTCCCCCCTGCTTTATGCCATTCAAGCCTCAGTTCTAAGCTTTCAACTGGAAAATGCCAGGCTTGAGCAAGAACTTTCAGGCATTAGGATGGCGAGAGGCACAAAAGATATCAATCATGCGCAGTTCACGGATGACACTATCTTGCCTGGAGGAGCCAGTCAGATAATTGCCCGTCGTTTCAAAAACGAAATGAACCATTACTGTCACTCCTCCGAAAGCAAAATAAATTTAAGGAAGAGTCAGATCTATGGATGGAATATCAATCCTAGGGAAATGTTAGAAATCACCTGAGTTCTAAATATGAATGGTGTTGTTACCTGGGAGTCCTTTAATTATCTAGAGATCCCTATTTTCAAATCCAATCCCAAGAGCTCAGCCTGGAATCCTATTGTGGAAAAAATCAAAAAGAAAATCATGGGATGGGGGACAGCCTGGTTAAATCTGGCAGAGAAGGTAATTTTAATAAAAGTTGTATTGAACAGCTATCTGCTTTATCAACGCTCACTGCTGCTTGCTCCAGTCAACATTATAACTTAGATTGAAAGTCTGGTGAGATCCTTTCTCTGGCAAGGTGGGGATAATGGGGGGGGGGGGGCAAAAAATTTGCTCTGGTCAATTGGAAAACTGTCAAACTGCCCAAGTCAGAGGGTGGTCTTCATATCAGAGACTTAAGAATTCAAAATTTAGCCATGGGAGTGAAGCTGCTCTAGAACATGCTTGATCCCAAACCGTCCTAGTGTAGCCGCGTGCTGAATTGCAAGTATTTCCCTGGTCAAAAGCTTAGATGCCTTGACGTGGATCGCGAGATAAAAAATGGCTCTCCAGTCTTTAAAATCTGTAAGAAAGTGTTGCCATATTTCAAAGAGGAGCTGCATTGGATATCGGGAAATGGAATAATGGTCAATCTGTGGCAAGATGTGATCATCGAAAAACCTCCTCCATATCTCCCTCGATTGCAACATTGGATGGAAGTGTTGGGCTTCAATACAATTTGGGACATTTCTAAGTGGAAAATCGAAGACCCCAATCGTTGGGCTGGCTGGGCTTTGTCGACGTGTCCTGAAGATCTTGAGGATGACAAGAAAATGTTTCTAAATCATCTGGCTGGGATTGCACCGATCGCTAAATTCAGGAAGGACAAGCGTGGCTGGGGAAGGAAATCTGGTAGTTATTCAGCTTCTGAGGGATACCAGAGTTTTGCTGCTAACTACAATGTACCTGTAAATCCAAAAATCTGGAACTATCTGTGGAAATGCAGCACGTTGCCAAAGATTGAGCTGTTCACCTGGACGTTGATGCATGAAAAAGTTCTTACTGGGGAGAATTTGGAGAAAAGGGGGATCGTTGGCCCATTCCGCTGCCCCCTATGTGGTGAAGCTTTCGAGAATATCAACCATCTATTTTTGAAGTGTCCATATGCCATCTCAGTCTGGAAGGATGTGATGAAGCGTTGGGGAGACAGATTGCATTTGTCGGACAAAATCCAAGCATGTTTTCTCAGCTGGGATAAATTATATCAAGGAGAGCTAACTCATAAAAAAGGAGTTAGAGCCTACTGGATGAAACTCCCTAAGATAATTTGTTGGTGCCTTTGGAATGAAAGAAACCATAGAATCTTTTAGGACAAGAATCAGCCAGCGTGGAAGACCGCTGTCAAAATAAATGCTTTGTTTGGGGAGGTTGTTAGTATCTCAAAGATCCCAGATAATAAAAAAAAATTGACAGATAAAGAAAAAAACTAGATGCAAAGTCTCAATATCACGACGACAAATAATATGGTTGTCAAAAAGTTGGATGAACAGGATGTCAAGATGGACAAGTCTCAGTTTGAGAACTAGCTCAAAGAAAGGAAGATTTTTAAACTGTTTTTCGACGAGGCCTCCGAAGGAAACCCTGGAAGAGCAAGAAGAGTTATTATAGACCCTGGAGGGAAAGTTGAGATAGAATACTACAGGAATATTGGAAATGAATCCAACAATATGGCCGAGGCATATGCACTCTGGCAAGGTCTAAAGCAGTTGAAGAAAAAAGGAGTGGACGAGATAATGGTATTTGGTGATTCCATGTTAATTATTCAGGCGTTGAATGGGGGAAGAAGGGGCAAGAAAGAGCAAACTGCAAGGTTGATTCAGAGAATTAGATCCAAGGCCAAAACTTTCAAGAAGGTTAAATTTTTTCATATTCTTAGGGAGCTAAATGTTTTGGTGGATCTTGCAACCAATAAATCTATAGCTGTAGGTCTTAATGAGCTAATTGTTAACTCGGTAGTAAGCATTGATATACCTCCTTAGTTCTGTGGTAGGCTAATCGTCGGGATGAAGTTGAGATTAATGGCTGTTTGTTGTAGCGTATTTCCAGTTTCAGCACATTCTTTGCTGAGTTTTTCTCTATAGCATAACTGTTCTTGTTAAAAAAAAAAAACTATTATTAATTTGCATAGTATTTAAATATTCGCGTCAACTTGTGTTTGGTTTAATTTACATTATGTATATTTATTAATGTTTTATTAATAGTATTTTATATTCATTTTAATTTATTTAATTTATTTATATTGTTGCATAACTTTGAATGATAATTATGATAATAATTTGGAAATGATAAATTAGTGATAACTTTCCCATTAATTCCATATTATGCCTGTTTATTACACATATGCTACTTCAGGTGCTTACAATTGACTCCATTAGGCACTGGCCACTTATACATATATGCGAGATCCATTTTTGTGTTAAGTGTCTTAGCAGGAGCATAACAGGGCTCTCCCCGAAGAGGTTTCGACTTCCAAAGCAGTTAAAGATAAGTGAATAAGGTGACAGTGGTCAATTGTCCTGACTATGCTTACCAGTGGCAAGGCCCGCCATTCCAACCAGTAACAAGGGGTTTTAACCAAAACTATTAAAATAAAATCCCCTGGGGCCTAGTCACTCACCAGGGCATTTCATGCAAAGAAGCATCAGCCCTATCACAGTGACTGACGACAACAACGGTGAGCCTGCTCCTAGGCCCCCTCCCTCAACCTTGGTCATCAGGACATGCAGAATCTGACATTTTCTTTCCTTCTCCTGCACAGCACCAAGACCCTGAATCTCTGGACAATTACTTTATAGTTCCTAGCTAGAAATTTATCTCTGCTCTTGTATTGACCTGGGGCCACTTTTGGGCTCCCATATTGTATTTAAACTGGATTGTACCTGTTCGGCCTATTGACCTACTTTTGTGGCAACTTATTTGACTAAAAAACATTTTCTTATAGAGGCAGCTTTGACGCAGAGGTTGCCCGATTGTATGGCAGTATGCTTACGAAAATTCACGCCCTCTATTCAAATTTATGGTGCTTTGGTTTACTGGTGACGTCAACGGAGTGTCAAGTCATCCACCACGGTTCCATATGCTGCACCCGAATGGCAAGTTAAGAAAAAATGAAACTTGGTAGAAATCGGTGGCGTTTTCCTCTAATAAAATTCTAAAAAAAAGGTTTAATTTTTCTTCCACCAACGGAGTGTCAAGTCATCCACCACGGTTCCATATGCTGCACCCGAATGGCAAGTTAAGAAAAAATGAAACTTGGTAGAAATCGGTGGCGTTTTCCTCTAATAAAATTCTAAAAAAAAGGTTTAATTTTTCTTTATAAATTATAATTTTTAACTTGAGCATCACTAATCTCTCATGTTAAGCAATTGCAAATGCCCCCCCCCCATGAAAAAATTAATATAATTTTTAAGCTTTTACCCCAAAAACATATAATGCGAAGCCCACTAAAGAAAAATTCGAATTCCACAAAATGTGAAATAAACAGCTAAACACGAGTACCCAGCATTAAGTTTAAATATTTTAGGTAGATAACATGAAAAAACTCAGATCTTTAAAGAGTGAAAATGCTCACAGAAGTCGACGATGGACAGGCTTCAATCCGTCCCGGACGTCGGGCAGAGCACGGCCAACCAATACGGACAATGCATAAGACAAATAGGACTCTGTAGCCTCTTTGTGAAGCTCAACAGGGAAAACCCCGGTATCCAATGCCCGTTCTGCAACAAGTGCTCCATTCCCGCTACCTCCTCCGTTAGAACCGTCACCCAGCGTTCCGCTGCCCTCTTCTGCAAAGAACCCCTCGTCGCTTTTGAGTTTAGCACTCGTTACTTGAGGCTTACCATCACTTGGCGTATCGCCTGAAACTCCCGACAAAAAGCGAACTTCGCGGCAGTATAAAGACGTTCTGAAGGGACATTTTCGGAGGCCGACGAAGGACGGAGATGAATAGTAACGAGAAATTCGGCCCCTGGCGGCGAAAGTTAAAGGGAAAAGTTGGAGAAAGCGGGCAGACAAAGCCATTGATTGCTTTGAGATGGAAATCAATGGCATTCTGTTCTAAATGCGATCAGTCTGTTTGCATTGTCTGTGTCGAGCTCAGGTATTTGTGGGTTGGGACCCTTAAAACCCTACTACTGTAGTAGGGTTTTGGAGTGGTGGAGAATGTTGGAGGATTTTGAAATTTTCGAAGTTCGATATTAAATCTTTCCGCCCGATTATCCTTGTATTTATATATCTCGTCGTGGATTATACTTGTACATACATATCTGGCGGGAGATGTCATCGTTTTTCGTTTTATTTTATAGAAAGTAACAACATAGACGCATGTTAATCTCGGATGGTAATAATGTTCGAGGGAGGAATTTCTTAATCTTTCATGAAATTTATAATTTTGGAGGGAGAAATTTTAATTAATAATTTAATCTTTTAAATTTGGAAGTCATAATTTTGGAGGGCCAAATTTTAATCTTTTAAATTTGGAAGTCTGTAAAAAAAAAATTTTAATTATAATTTGGATAGAGAAATTTTAGGGAGAAATTTTAATATTTTGAATTTGGAAGTTTGTAAAATTTTTGTTAAAATTATAATTTTGAATGTTTGGAATTAGTTTTTTTATTTATAAAAGTATTTTTAAATATTTCTTCTTTTATAATGATTGAATTTTTTTTTCAATTTGATTTTTGTCTAATTTTAAATAAATAAATAAAATTTGAATTGAGTTTCGTTAAATTTCAAATATAAATGAGAGTTTTCCATTTTTGTTATGAACAACAATAAAATATGGTATTTTTTTTTTCATGAAAAAAAACTATGACATGATATTTATGGATTTCTAATCCACTCCAAAATAGGCCTATTCTTTAAATATTTAGCATATAACTTGCCACAATCGAAATCCAACTAATCCCCTCCATAAAAAGTTGGAGACTCGGAGCTAAGTTGTACCATAAGAGATATTTTATGCCCTATACCCCTAGGATCTCAGGCAAGGAAATTCTTTCCCAATTAACCAAATGTATCTTAGCTTAATTAACATATCCAGGCCATAAGAACTACAACATTTTTTTCCTCATACAATGACGGATGGACACAAGAATCTTAGCTAGAGAAACCAATAAATCGGGATGCTTTCCAATACAGATTTCACAAGTGTAAGCATGCCACCAATGGAAAGCCATTTAAAACACCAACATCCATTATTTTTTTCCATTTTCCATAAAAGTTTAGACCATGGCTATTTTTATTGTTCAATATTGCTAGAAACTTCTAATTCAATAGAGTGAAGCATATAATTCCACGGTGATGTAAATTAAATGCAAACTGAATGCATCTAATTAAGGGTACTTGTAGGTTAAGAGCGAAGTACAAATTAGTGGATAAATCCTATGCACGTAGTCTTAGTGAGTGTTTAAACTATCTTAAAATTTTAGTGTGTTTTTTGGTACAATGAATATTATAAGTTTGCTATTGATGGAGCAGGATCTCCAAAAATGACAAAACTTTAAAGTATTCAAATGCTGAAAATAAGAGTACAGATGCGTAGAGCTCACCGAGAACTTTTCGGTGATGTTCATTTTGTGCAAAACGACCTCTAGATGAGAAAGTTATTTAGTTTTAACTTTCAACAAAACATGTAAAGTTGGGAAAAAAAGGGGTGCCACAGGGCACCATTGTAAGGGTGACACGTGGCATGTTCGACGCTGATGTGACACAATCATAGAGTGCCACGTGGCAGGACACAGTCCAGTTGGAAGGAAGAGTTGGCAAGTTGAGTGTACAATTGGCATCCAGTGGCAGATGAGGTGGACCAACCAGGGCATTCCACATGATAGCCTAGTTGGCAATTGGTTGTTTGGTTTACCAAAAATATTGGGGTCGGTTGTTTCTTAACCCTATTGAGGGTCTCGTATATTTAAGTTTGAATTGTATTCAGTTTTGAAATAGGGGCGGGACTGAGGGCTAAGCCCTCGACCCCATGTGCAACATATCCATGCCACATGACCACCACCGTCGGTCCAACAAAAAACTATATATTATATCTTATACCAACAAAAATCATGATATGGGAGAGGTTCGCGGGTTTGAACATGTGACCTCCTCCCCAATGATAACTCTCTAACCATTGCACAAAAGGCACCTCATGTTAAGGTATATGAAATATAATGTTTTTAAATTAACTTAGGTTGGATTTTAGCCCAATATGGGTGCGCCTCCCTTTTGACCCAAATCTAAACAAATTCACATTTTAATATGGTTTTTAACCCCACACATATATATTATTCGAATTTATATATTATTCGGATTTGTTTATTCTTTTTAAAAAACAAACATGTATTTTTATGGGATTTGCCCATATTTTATCCATTTTAAAATGGATCTTTATCCCATTAATTTTGGGATCAAATATTTGTAAATCCCTTTGTATTTGGAGACACTTTATGGATTTTTGGGCAATATAAACAATGTAATTTGTGAAAGGAAGGGATGGGACAATGCATTGAAGTTTTGGTGATATGATGCCAAAGTGCCTTTGAAGGCCTTGTAAGCTTTGTTCATTTTGTATGAGGTTTTTTAGCCACTATTTGGAGATTTTGGAGAGTGAGAGGACTTCGTGTTTGAAGATTAAGTCTCTTTATAGCAGTTGTGAAGAAGGCATTTTGTACCTATTCAATCATTTTGAAGACTAATAAGATCGGTCCTCATTGGAGTTGGACCCGAAGACGTGGTCCATTAGGGACCAACTTCGTTATCATACAATGACCACATTCTTATTGTTTGCATCTCTTTTTCAAATGTATGTTTCAGTTATTTTTGTAATCCTTTCATGACCTTCGTATTTAAAGCATTTTTATAATTTAATTGTTGAAAGATTCACATGCATTCAAGTGTTAGTAGATCCTGTCATTTTCAGATCAGCTACTTTTGGCATTTTCATGCATAGGATACTATGATAAACTATGTTGTTAATTAGTGTTAGATGATAAGAATAATAGAACGAAAGTTTTTGCATTGAAATTTTATTCTTTTTTAACGCTAGGACGTCATTGATGAAACCCCTTCATGATGTTGTAAACCATGGGCCAGGGCCAACCTTAATGTTGGAATTATGAATATTCCACCTAACAGGAGTAGAGTTGTCACCAAAGTCACAAGGGGTGTTGAAGGGCATAATAACCCCCTATGGGGAATTGAACCTGAGCTTCCCTCAGGTCAGCCATAAAGCCCCACCTAATCAAAATTTAGGTGGAAAAAACAGCAAACCAACAACCAACATGGCATATAACATTCCATTGTGATGATTATAAACTCATGAACTAATGTACAAATTGGCAGGCAAAAATAAACCATTAAATCTCATAGTAAGTAAACACAATTATACCTTAATTTGTATACATAACCTTTATAATGCTATGTAGTTTCAACTCAACTTTATTCGTTGTTATTATTAAATTTTATTATAATTGCACACAAAAGTTTTTCAAACAACATGTTTAAAGTGAACCCTTTCTTGGGAAAGGTTCATTCGAAATACAATGATTTCGAGTGAACCCTTGGTCCCAATTACTCCCAAGCCTCCTTCATAAGACCTCTATGAAGTGATCATTATCGAAGGTTGTCATTTTCCCATTTACATTTTTCTTTCAATGTTGTATAAATAAAAAGCCAAAATCCTTGTTTCTTTTCGAGTGAAATTTAGATTATTGACTTTATGGAATTTACCACCTATAACCAAAATTGGAAGATGAAAGCTTGAGTCTTATTTTACTTATTCTTCATTTTACCATCAACATCTCTATGCATAATTTATGTTTGGCTACTATCTTTTGCACATATTTTGGAAGGTTCGTGAGTTCATCCTTGGATCTTAAAAGCCATGGGTGGCAGGGATGGTGGGGATCATCCTTGATCCAAGAGGATCTCAAGAAAGCAGCTTTGCTTGAGGGTTAGCAACGACAACAAATAATCAAGCAAAAGCTTATGCTCTTCTTCGAGGAGTAAAGATGGCAATCACTTCAAACATATAGACCTTGCTTTTTTTAGACTCCTTAACGAACAACTCCTTGCCAATAAAGGAAGTTATTGCAAACATCATTTCAAGCATAGAGAGAGAAATCCAAGCTCTTAAAGAGGTGCAATTCTTCCACATTTTAATAGCCTTAAATTTAGAATATAATCACCTATCAAATCAAGCCTCTACACTTAAAGAACGTAGCATATAAAAAACGGGGAATTCCTTTTCAATCCCATCCCCTAATGTTTATACCCACTCAACACCGAACTTGATGGAAAGGACATATAGCTTAGGGGTTAAACCCCACACTCGATAAAGGGACATTGCATTTATCATTACCTAAGCCTTGCACACTCCATTATTTCGATAGCTTCAAGGATTTGAAGCCACAAGGAATAACCATTTGTTTGCATATAGGATTTTTTACCTAGGTGACCAAGCTCGTATGGAGGTGGTATACAAGGCCTAGTCCATTATGTTGAGTCAAAATTACATTTACTAGAGTATTGGTGCCATAGGGTTCAAATCTTGTAATAAATAAACTCAAATAGGGGGAGACAAGGTACTTTTCCACCCACATCATGTGTTTTTGTACATAAGTAAGTATATTGGTCGCAAACACCTATTTTCAGTCTCTTTCACATTTGTTTTCAAAATAGATGTTCACAAATTGAATCATGTTATGGTTGCTCAAATTGTTAATGTTAATTAGATAATCGATTAGGAGATTCTTGCTTGGTTTCTTATGTACTAAGATCCTTGAGGGCATAACATTTGGGAATTACATGTGACATTACTAAAATCATGAATTGTGTTGATTGGAAAAGTTACAATTAGGGAATAAGAATACTTAGAGTAGTTTATACATGTTAAAGGGGAACATGGACAACCATTCCATAACTATCAAAAAGATATTTAATAAATCAAAAGGTTTGGGACTTAATTAATGGCTATTGAACCTCGATGTTTTTTGTTACTTATAAAACCTATGATTTAAGGCACCAACAAACCTCTCAAAATTCCATTATAATGGGTATTATAGTAAAACATAAAAGGAAATTGTAGGATATAGAAGAAAACTACACCAAACTTAAAGCTATGGTTATTTTCCTCAACAATAATTCAACTTCTTCAGTGGGTAATATGAACACTTTAATTGGCTCATTTCCGATAGAGTTCAAGGAAGAAAAAATTGTCTATAATCTTCAAGAGGGCATGGAGATCGACAAACAAGTTTCATTGCCCTCAAATAACACCATGATGACAATATCAACATGTGTGATCGCTTTTAATCTAGTATTAATCATGTTTTGTAAGTCTACTTTGTTGTTAATTAGCACCTTTGTGCATATTATACATGACTAAATGTAATAGGCCTAGTTATGTAACAATAAGAAGCACACTATATTGGCCTCACAAAACTACAAATTTTAAGCAAAATCGTGTGAGATACCATGCTTATATTTTGTACTCCATTGTTGTTTAGCTCCACTGAAACATTTTTAAATATAATATTTAAATCATTCTTATTAAAAAAACACTATTCCACTAGGAGGATAAACTTGTATACTATCACAATCTTCTCCTTTGATTTAATTTCAAATCGCATGGCTATTGAGTTTAACTTCTACTTTTATCATTATCAAGGGCAATGTATGAAATTATATAGACCTAGTTGGATGTTATCTTTAACCCTTCTAAAATGTGTATTATCATAAATCGAGCTTGTTTAAGAAGTTACTGCAACCGTGAAATTTACTAGCCATGTCACAACATTAAGAACTTTTATCTATGCATATTGGTATACCAGGCTTCACTTGACTATAATTGGAACTTAAGTGACATTTTTC
>LPNX011056271.1:523985-608294 GCA_001517045.1 Pseudotsuga menziesii | reverse complement strand
TATATCCCAAAGTTTACCATAATAATAATAAAAATTGTCATAATTATTATCTTTGATGAATATTTTTATTTTACTGTATTTGATATTTTACTATCAATGGGAAATTGTCCCTCATTGACAATTAACCAATAATATGCTCCATTTATTGGGAAGTTACAAACATTGGAACATCTAAGTCACAATGTATGTTTAGTATCTCTCACATTTAGCACCTGAAACAGATATAAGGCATGGCATTGTATGTTTAATATCTCTCACCTCTAGCACCCAAAATGCATATAAGGAGTTGAAAAAAATTGGAACTTATGTCGATGTCGTGGAGGAAAGACAATATGATTGAATGGTGTATGATTTTATTGGTTGAATTTTGGCATTCATTCATGGCTTTACATGACATATTGTATTCATTCGTTTTTTCTGGATCATAAGATTGCCAAAGAAGAATTTGAAAAAATGTCACACATGCTTCAAATTGTGGTTGCTTCATACGTTTTTCAAGTAAAGAGTTATGAAGCTCATTAATTTGTTTAAGGTAGTGAAAGTACGAGGATCGATGTTTTTCAAATCTCTAATCACTAAAGGACTACAAAATGACTTGCAACGCTTAACTTCAATAATGGCTTAGGGACTATCACAATGTGTTTTAGTTACAAGGGTTGATAGAGGAACATCAGGTGGGCACAAATGTGCATTGACACTACACTTGTGTGACTATCTCATGAGCAATAAACATTGTGACCAAGAGATGACCTCATGGTCCATGACATAAGCCTCAATGGCAATAGTCAATAAGAAGTTCCTCAAGGTCTATGGAAACCCTTATGAGTTTTACAAAGCCGCATGGGAATTTGTTGGTCTTAATCCCTTGAGAGCGTACAAGCAAGTTGCTTGAAATGGATCCTCAGGGGATCTTGACAACAAAATTTTGATCAAGTTTATTCCTAATGCAACCAACCCATAGCTTATCATCGATGAGAAACCGATCACAACATTGAATGTTACCTACAACTTCATGCCCCAAGTTCTTGCTTTAGGACTCAAACACATCCCTCTTAAAATTACCATGGCATAGAGCCTTGGTTTGCCAATGATCATTTTATTTTGGACAATCATTGTCCTTCGAGAAGGCATTAACGAGACATATCCCTAACTTTGAAGGCCCTTTTGATCAAAATCAATATTGAGAGAGCATATGATTAGCTTGAATGGTTGTTCATCTTTGCGATGTTTGAATGGTCGTTCATCTTTTAGTTTTTAACACCCCAAAAAAACTAAATTATATATAACTATTAGTTATAATGCATAATATCATAATCAATTACTATTATAAATCGTAATATACTAATATTGTTTATTATTATTATATGTTACGTTAATAAAAGGCTAACAAAAATAAATACAAGATTAAATGTAAAAAAACAATAATAATAAATATAAAAAGAAAAAAAGAAGAAGAGCACACGAAAATAATTATAACAAGAGCCACGAGGTGGCAGTGTCACTGCATTTGCTAACAACTTTTGTTATTAGACAAAAGTTATAGGTATGACGACTATTGTTACTAGACAAAAGCTATAGACATACACAAACGTAAGTTAGTGTGTGCTAACCTATCTAGCATAACCTTCGTTATCCTATCATAATCTAAAACTTCCTACCCAAATCTAACCTACCCTATCCCAACATATTTAGCCTAACCTGACCTTCACATAGCCTACAATATTATAGCCTACCTTACCCAAACCTACTTTATCCTTTCTAAACATATCTTATCTTAGCGTAGTCTAATGTAACTAATCCCAACCTAACCCATCCCTACCTCTTCTAGTCAAATCCTATAATATCATATGTTAGTCTAAGCTAATCTAACGTATCTAACTTATCCTACACTAGCTATTTGTAAGTGACAAAACAATATAAAAAAGAGTTTAACATTGATTACATATAACATAAAAATACAACCAAAAAATCATACATTTTATGACATATAAAACAATAAATAGGTGTAGATAGATACAACCATAAAAATGAAAAAAAAAACAATAAATAGGTGTAGTATGTTTGTTTTGGGTAAGATTCAACCTTCTAAATAAGTCATCAAGCCATATGCAATTACTATTTTTAATACTAGTGACATAATCAAACAATAATAATCCACATTTGAGTACTGCCAAATATAAAAAGAAAGCATCAATCAAAGTATACTTTAATAGATATAGTGAACGTGAACATGTTTATAATCCAAATTCAAACTCGAGCAAACATAAAAACTAAAGTTATAAGTTTGCCAAGTTTCTCACACTTCAGATTGAACATTTAATCACTTTAAAAAATAACATCCTAACGGTCCTCTTTTTTCAGATGCACTTATTGTATGATAATGTCATAATCAAGATTGCTATATAGCTTCCATTATGCGCCACACAGGGGCCCACAATAGCTATCCCATCCCAGATCTATCCATTTCCTTAATTTGGCTTATGTCAGAAGTAAGTTCTCCTACAATTAAAATAAGTTCATTTGCTACATCGAAATTTATCCCATCTGTTAATCAAAAGATTAATATGGTCCAAAGTCTCCTACATGGTTAAAGCACACGACACATACACAATAATTTGTATTTATAAGAGTGAAACACCCCGGTTTTGACCCCAAGGGAGAGGGGAATGTGTGCCCCGGTTTCGACCCCATGGTATTGAATTGCACATGATGTAAATATTTTTATTTGATCATGGTGTGGAGCTCAAGGCAAAGGCCCCACCATCGATTTAGTGTCTTATGTATCAACCATTAAAATTGATGCCGATGGTTTATGTGTTAGTCAGGCACAATGTGTTTTGAGACATCATGTAAAAATGCAAATTAATAAAAATACCACAACTAGCTATGCATCACAACGTGAAAGAGATGGGGGAATGATTTCACAAGGAATAGGGAGGGGGGAATATTCAAACCCTTAATCCAATGGGGAAAACCCATAAAGCTGTCAACTACCCATTTTGTCTTTTTGTGTGAATCATTTATTTCTGCCATAAATTGGTTGAGGAAGTTATTTCCTCGGGATGGGAAAGGTATGGAGGTCAAATTCGAATTGGGAAGACCACACATTTTGGAAAAACTAGCTTTCGCTTATTGGGCAAGTAAGAGCCCAGAAATTCATTCCTCACCTATTCTCTCATTGACGTTTTGTCACCCTCACACAGTTGAAGGTGGTTGAGCTCTCTCCTTCACGACTTTCCAGTCTTTTTCTTCACCTCTCCATGCCCAAAATTCATTTTATGTGTTGATGGGTGAATGGGAAGAAGGGAACCGTGATTTTGGGGTTTGAAGAGGTCGTTCTTGCCCTTGTGAGCAAGCTAGGAGTTTCCCTCACATTCTTCTGTCGTTTCCTCAATTTCTCCAAGCTGGGAAAACTGTTTTTGTATTGTTCAATGAATGGAGAGAAGAGATCCACAATTTTGGGGGTTTAAAAGGATGTTTTTCCTTTCCTCACGCAACTGAGCTTGTTGGGCGTTTTCCCCTCACGTTTTATGTTGTTTCCTCACTCCTTCATGCCCAAGAATCTGTTATGTTGTTGTTGAGTGCATGTGCAGCACAGATTCACGTTTTTGGTGTTTGTTGGGGTTGTATTTGCTCCCATAATGCCCATAGGCATTGTCTAAATTCAAATTCACGATTTGGGCGTGAATATAGGTTGTTTTTGCTCTTGTAATGTCCATGAGCATTTCTTGAACTTGGATTTGCTCCCCTGGGTTGTTTTTCCCCATCTATTGTTTTTGTTTGTGGTTGCCAAACGTTTCTCTACAACCTAAAACTTGTATTTTGCTGGGAAGGGCATCCTTGGGTTGGCTTGGCTGAGTAAGTCCAAGGAACCCATGTGCTCTTGGCTTATTGCCTTAGTAGCCCGTGAAACCCAATTGTTTATTGGTTGGGTTGGACAGTCTGTGAAACCCAACTGTGTGTGTATGGTCTTGTTGTGTGTAAGCCTGTTGTTTCCTAGTTCCTTGTGGAAATCATGCCCAACTCGAGGTCGACAGTGGTGTTGAGAGATTGAGGAGCACACTGGCCTATGGATGGGTGGAACGTTGCAGCGACATAGCTAGTTGCGGGGAATCTTCTTCTCAAGATAAGTATTCTTGTGTGCTTAATATCTGCAAACTATTTGTTTTATGAATTAATATGAACATGTGGAATGCTTGAATGAATGTGTTTTTTTTTTTGTTTTTTTTTGTTTTTCGTTGTGTATTTACATGTATAATGCATCCATGCATGTATTTTATGTTCAATCCATTTTTAATTGTTATGTTCATGGGGCTATATTGTTCGTTTTGTTAGCAGTAGCAACATAGGTCGTGTCCTCTCCATCGTCGGGATGAGGGGAGGGGACGTGACAAATAGTATGCTTTGTTTGTGGAAATTATTCCCAAATACGGAATGCAAATTATTGGTTACATACACTTTAAAAAACATATCTGTATTCCTTTATTTCAGGATGCTTGGAAGAATGAGTCATCACAAGTTCTATTTAGTCGGGATACTTATGCCCAACGCTGAATGGATGAGATCTTAAGATTCCCTCTATCAACAGCCTTAGTTGGCAAGCGTAAAAGTTATATGTCCATACACATCATTCCTTCATTTGAGGTTGAAGTTTTTTTCCCGTCATATTTATTTTATAAATCCTCTCGCATTGGTCCGAGAAGGAATATGAAAAACTAAAAAATGTTTCGTTGCGCTGCAAATTTTACTTTTCTAGAAGTAGAAATAGTGATTTGATTTGAAAATTTTATGTTGAAGCTCACAAATTTCTGGTTAAATATTTCGTCTTTTTGGACGAATTTCGGGGAATAACATACTAGCTTAACAACTGTAAGTCACAACTTTAGAGTTATTCAATAAGGTGTTAATTCTTTAAGAATTTAGAGCAAAAGTTGACAGATTTAGGAAGGAAACTTTTAAGCCTTTAAAGATTGTATTTGGAGTGTCTGTCTTGTAACTTGAGGCCCTGAGCAGACATATTCTTATGTTTATTGTTGTTTGACTGCTAAAGATTGCTCAATAATTGATGTATAATTATTAATTTTGTGGCCAGGTACTATACGAGTTGAACGGAGTTTCAAGTCACCTGCCTTTGTTCTATCGGGTGCATTCCTATTGTTATTGCTCGTTAATGTTGAAAAATGGAACAAACGTATGGAGTTCTGAAGCATTTGATCACCTTCATGGTGATATGGTGCACTGCACTTGGAGCTAATGCACAACAAGAGAACCAAATGGTGTCTCTTAATTGAATGCTTTAAGGACGCATGATAATCTTCGAGAGTCGTTCACACGTGACTAAGCAGCTGAAGCGGAAGGACCATGACGCATGCTCCGTTGCTAACGTTGGGGCGGGGAAATCCGAGGCTCATGTCTACAGGATTTAAACTAATCACAATTTTAATACATTATTTTTTAAAATTTTATATTTAATTAAAAAATTTCGTAACTTTTAAAAACATTAGACAACATGATATATGCGATCTAAACTTGCGTGAGAGAGCCAAGGCTTGAATCGCTGCCTCTGCACACAGATTGTGCATGCAACCTCTACAAGGGCCTTCCGATCCCTCTAGGATCTCGATTTTATGCTTCCTCTCTTTGCTTGGGTCGTGATATGAAGCTAGGTCATTCGTGATCGTGCATGCAGTGTAGAGCCCCCTACTGGGTCTCCTTTAGTTTTTATTTACAGTCAGAAATTTCACTTTATATATACAGTTTGAAAAATCTATAATTCTGTTTTATCTACTTCTAACAATTTACTGTTAACTGTGCAGGTAGCAAGGATGATCTCAGGATATAAACTATCAAAATTTAATAAACAGAATTTGCCATATAAACTTTTAAAATTTAATAAACAGAATTGGCCATAATACTGTTGGAAAATACCTGTAGGTAGCTAGTAGATCCACCTTTGTTGCTGTCCTTGCTTGCCATTTCTCCTTGCTTTTCCCTGCAGCCAAAAGTCCTTCCCAAGTTCTGAAACTCAACCAGCCCAAACCAATCTTGCCACCCTGCCAACTGGCGAGGTCTCGCCGACCACCCAGCTCCAAAGGTACCCCTTTGGACCCCCGAGCCCAAACCGAGTACAAGCCCTCAGCTGTTGTATCCCTTCAAAATCTCCAACAAAAAACCCTTCTTTGCAGCTCTCTCTCCCAAACTTCTCAAAAAACTAAGGTAAGGATGATCCCCTTCTCCTCCCTCCTTTCTCCCTTTTATCCCCATGTTTGCCAATCTCCCCCATTACTACCCCTATCTTCATCATAAATTTATCCAACCCCCTTCCATCTACCATTTAAGTCCTTGAGCCCTCAACTTGGACTTGGATTAAATTGAAATAATTTAAGTTGACTTGGACTAATTTAAATATAAAATTAATATTGCAAGGTGTTGGTTGGGGTCACTTCTCAACCATAACTTTTAATACAATTAAATTTAATCCTTTTATTTAATATATTAATTTTAAACATATCCCTACTCATATTTCAATTTTTGACCATTTAATTAATAAATAATAAATGTTATATATATATTATATAGTTTAAACTTGCATGCTCATTTATTGATTAACAAACAATCATTCAACTTCAATAATTATTTGTGTTTTGACTAATTAAAACTCTCTAAAACATTAATGTACTTGCCACATTCAACAATATAAACATTTTAAAGATCATTTACATATTTAATATTTATTTATTACCTTATCCAAATTAATTTTAATTAATCTTAATGATCATTAATGGAAATATTTACCACCTTCACTAGTCAAACCTTAATTATAGTTAAACTTAATTAACATAATTCATAATTATTTAACACTTATTAACAAGTTAATATTAGCCTTAGTAGGACTAACTAAACGACATTCACACTCAATTGACATTTATTATTCAAGTTGATAATAATATTATTAAGAGACCTTAACAGTATGAACATTTATTTAAAACTTACAATCAAATTAATAGCAGTCTTATCAACACTAATTAACCCTAATCATCATTATTAACTTTAATCGACATCATTTACATTGATCAACAATAGTTAAATACTAATGACAGTAATTAATATTAAGCGACACTAATTGACATTATTACTCAACAACATTTCATGTAATTCATAATATGTAGGTGAGTTATGTAAGCGTAGCTACTGCTTACATTCCTCACGTAAGTACACTAAAAGCAATAATTCACATACATCAATCATAATCAAGGAACTTATTATTTACCAACACATGTTTTAGCATAGTTTACAAGGTATGATCCATTAGCTTACTGAAATCCATGTTACAACAATTCATACATCACTGATTTACGACACATACTAATCAAGGGTTTTACACAACTACAGTTAGATCTTGTTTTCACCCCTACTTCACGCTACATCTATCTACCTACATCATTACTAACTTACACATCCTATCCTGTCCTCTGTTGGACTACCCTGGAATGTCAAGCCATGACCGGTTCCAGCTAGAACCCGTAAGCGGAAGTGTCGACCACATCGACCAAGCTTCCCCAGTAGGCAACCACCAGTCATCATCACACACCTTGGGGAGCGCGCCGTAGCACAGCCCTCCCATGACTCTGGGTTTCGGGGATAAACGGTGGGTAAATCCTCCACCCCCCTAATGGAACAAGGGACTATGTCTACTCGACATAACAACAACGTTGCACTTGTACTCGGTCTGTCATCGTATAACCGATCTGGGCGGTTGAGTTCCCTGGAACTCTACCCCACCCATGTCATAACATAAATCATAATAAACAGCATAATAACCATACGAAAGTAAATAATGCATCATTCGCATACCATTTTATCTTTAGAAGTCCATGTCCCCGAGGTCCTCCCACCTCGTAGGATCCAGCTATCACTTAGCCGTTTCAACCTGTAAGTTAGTCCTCGACATACAATATAGGATATCGTGCATAATCCTCGATATGTACACATATATCTCATCATAACATGACAACAATAAACTCATTCATTCGTCATGCACCTGGCATAACATTCATTATTTCAACATATATCTGTAATGGTATCCACGTACCCATCATTCAGTAATTTCCATATATTTGACATAATTAATACATGATACATATCTAAACATGACTACCGACCATAATACTATCATCACACACACACACATATATATCGGCAAAATAATAGAACCATATGTCCACAGTGTCGTCAAACCGACGAGGTCTCACAATCAAACAAATACAACATATAATAGTAGTTCAGGTAGAAATGTCAAAACGGGGTGTTACATGCAGGCAGTAATCTTCCAGTGTGTGGAGCAATTTTTTTTGCCTTCATTCATAGCATTTGGTGAGTCTCGTGATCTATCTGGGAAAGGATGGATCCACCCCTGGACCCGAGCCTGGAAGAACGACAGAGACTGTTAGATGAAGCTTTCAAGAATTTGGTGGCTACCACCTCTTCCTCACCTATGATTACCCCATAATCTAGTGATGTAAACTTCGTGAAGCGAGCAACCGCTCCTAGGATCCAAATCACGTCAGCAGCTTCAAGACTAAAAGCCTTAGTTTTGAGTGAGAAGGAGCTGATAGGTTAGGTCATGGGCATCTAGCCTTCGCCAAAGTCTATGGAGGTTTGGATAAACAAGAACTAGATGCCCTTGATATCGGGGGGGGTGCAACACTGCTTCTACGGAAAGGGATTCTTCTCCTTCTTATTTGAAAGCAAATCTGACAGAGATCTTATCTTTAGGAGCAGTCCTTACTTCATGGGTCCGCGTGGTTTGTATCTAAACCGATGGAGCCTATCATTCGACCGAGAAAGGGACGTGCCTTCTGCAATCCTGGTCTGGGTCAGTCTCCCTCACCTGCCCCTGCATTGCTGGAATGACGAGACACAACAAGCAATAGGAAACTCTCTCGAAAATTACATCGACAAAGTGGAACCAAAGGGCTCCTTGTTTTCTTGTGCAAGGATCTACGTTGAAGTAGATATGGAGAAAGGCCTGCCATAGGTAATAAGCTTACTCATGGACATGTGGGAACACATGCAAAAAGTCGACCATGAGCAGTTACCATTTAAGTGCAAGAAGTTCCATGAGTATGGCCACTTTGTTAAAAACTGTCCTGAGTTGGATCAAGAGACCCTGGGAAAAAACCAAGAGGAAGGATGGAAACAATAAAAAAGCGGAAGAAAAAATCCCACAGCAGCAAGTGAGATGCCACCAAAGAGCAATAAGGAAAAGCCCATAGAAGTAGAAAAAATCCCGATCAACAACCAATACGAGGCATTATTTATGGAAGAAGGTGAAATTCCCCCTTTGGAAATGGTAACAGTCGAAATAGAGGAAGAGGAAGGCCATGCAACCATGAGTATCCCTCCCATGTTTACCAGAAACGAAAGAAGTGAAAAGACTCTGGAATGCTCCACAACACCAGGGGGATCTTGGGAAGAGATGGTTAAAAACAGCAGAGTCACGCCGCAAGGATACTCCACAGAGAGATCGCCTTCATAGGGATGACAGGAAATGCAAGAAGTAGCTTCACAGCCAACCACAAGAGGAAGGAAGTCGCAAAGACAACTAAGAGAGCAAGAAGCAAAAAAAGAGATGGAGCTAGGGAGGCAAAGAAGTCTTGAGGAAACAAAGCTTCTCCAGAACTCCAAAAATCAGGGACGGGTAAGAACAGACGGCAGATGCGGAGCAGGATCTCAAGCAAGTAAGAAATGTTGAAAACCATCTCTTGGAATTGCAGGGGTCTAGGAGGCTTAAACAAGGTAGAAGCAATAAATGATATAATCAAATATGAGAGGCCATACATACTACTACTTCAAGAGACGAAAATGCCAGACATGGAGGCCATGGCACTTCCATGTCGATTCTGGAAAACAACAAATGTAAAGCCATAAGTTCCAAAGGAGCATCTGGGGGAAAAACCACCATCTTCTTAAGTAAATTCTTGATTAACTCAATCAGGGAAAGCCATCATTGGCTCTTGATAGAAATTCAGGAAGAGGAGAATCGAACTCCGCTATACACACTACATGGACAAGACAACATTTTGGGAAGATCTTAACCATCTCAAGGAGGATATGCATGGGAAAGATCTTATCATTGCTCGGGATTTCAACACTATTAGGTCACAATGTGAGAAGCGAGGAGGCACAAAGGTCAGGGACCCCTTCGGCGAGAAGATGGAGGATCTGATGGCAGATATGGATCTGCAAGATATCCCTCTAAGGAACGAGAAGTACACACGGAGCAACAGACGAGTCGGAATTGGGCACGTTATGGCAAGGCTGGACATATTCCTGGTAAGCTCCACTTTCTTGCAGAAAGATCTCCTCCCTACCTCTCTTGCTCTCCCTTCAGCAGTGTTAGATCACAAACCATTGGCATTGATTTTATCCTCTCCTGTCAATCTCGGGCCCATCCCCTTCAGATTCAATCCAATCTGGCTGCATGATTTGAAAATAATGGAGCTAATCCAAAGGGAGTGGAACACCCATCACTTTGGATCCCCTAGTTACATTTGGGAGTCCAAGCTTAGAGTAGTGAAAGTTGCCTTAAAGAAATGGGTGAAGGAAGACTTTGAGGAACCCGGCAAACAAAAAATCAATTTACAAAGGTATTTAGCAGCTTTACAAAGCAGAATGGAGGTAGAGGAGGTGTCCACAAAGCATATGAAGCAGGAAAAAGAGCTAAATGTCAGAATCCTAATGGCTGCAAGGCAGATAGAAGAGGGATGGAGAATCAAATCCAAGCAGACATGGTTGAAGGGTGGAGACAACAACACTGAGTATTTCCATAAGCAAATCAAGGTGCAACAAAGTTACAATTCCATCAAGGAGTTGAAGGATAACCAGGGAAACAGGATAACAGGGCAAGAAGAGCTTAAAGATCATGCCTTCGGTCATTTTCAGGAACTTTATGTAGACACGGGTGAGACAGATCCGGAAGTGCAACTCGACTTACTCCATGGTATTCCATCGATCATTTCAGAAGCAGAAAACAGGGAGTTGGCAAAGCCCATCTTGGAACACGAGATAAGAAATGCAATCTCGTCACTCCATGCTGATAAAGCACCGGGTTCGGATGGCTTCACTATCAATTTTTATAGAGCAACCTAGAATATAATAAAAGAAGATATGAAAAAAACGCTCAATTGGACAAGGAAAAAAGACAAGAATGGTGGGGCAACTAATTCATCTTTCTTGGCCTTGATACCTAAAGAAAAGAATCCTTCATCACTTGATAGATTTAGACCAATCTCCTTATGCAACACTTCCTATAAAATTATGTCAAAAATTTTGGCCACAAGAATGAAAAACATCATGGGCTACCTCATCTCATAATCGCAGGGAGGATTTTTAGCAGGGCATCAAATCCTAGATAACAACATCATCGTACAATAATCAATTCACTCCAGCGTGGAAAGGAAGCAGCAAGTCATGGCCGTTAAACTTGATATTCCAAATGCATTTGATAGGGTAAACCATTTTTTTTCTATTTGAAGTCATGTCTAAGTTTGGTTTCTCCAAAATATTTGTAAGGTGGGTCAAGCCTATATAAGCAAGCCTTGGATTTCACCATTAGTTAACGTCAGACCCTCAAAGTTCTTCCAGGAATCCAGGGGGCTTCGAAAAGGGTGTTCGATGTCCCCTTTCCTCTATCTTTTAGTGGCTGAAGCCATGAGAAGAAAGCTACAGCTCTTGCAGGAGTCTGGCGATCTTAGAGGCTTGAAGATAGCCTGAGGTGTGAAAGCTGCCAACCATGCGTGGTTTGCTGATGACACCATTATGCTCGGAGGTGCATCTCTCGCAATTGCACGGAGATTCAATTCAGTCCTGTCCACCTTCCTCAGAGCAACTGATGGCAAAATAAACTCAGCCAAATCCAAAATCTACAATTGGAATTGCACCCCCGGAACGTTGGCAAAGATAGCAAGAACCCTTGGTTTCGAAGGAAATGCAAATTAGAATACCTTCGATTACCTTGGGATCCTGATCTTCAAAGGGAAAAAAAGGGCGGTCGATTGGCAAGGGATGATAGATAAGATCAAGAACAAAATCAACTCTTGGGGGACAAGGTGGCTTAGTCCGGCTGGAAAGCTCACTCTTATCAATTCCATCCTCTCTGCCTATCCCATTTACTCGTGCTCGATCTATCTTGCCCCAAAAAACTTATGAAGGACTTTGAAAGAGAAATCAGAAGATTCCTTTGGGAAGGAGGCAAGATTGACAGTAGTAAAAAAATCACTTGGTAAATTGGGAGACTGTGTGCAAACCAAAAATTCATGGAGGTGTTGGAGTAAGAGACCGAAGGAAAATGAACTTAGCTCTCGGATCTAAAATCTTGTGGAGAGTCGTGACTGGAAAAGGAGAATGGTCGAAACTTTTTTTGCAAAAGAAATACCTGTCCGACAACAAAAAGAGATATTTGGACAATATTTGCATCAGCATAAGAGGATCATCGATCTGGGAGATGTGTAAAAATGCAGCTTATATAATTACATAGGAATTGAAGTGGAGTCCTGGCAACGGCAAGGAAATCGTAATTTGGACAAACCACTGCACATAGTCTCACCAGCTGTGTTATCGTAGGCGTTTCCTGAGTTAAGGCAGAGATTAGAGGGAATGAACATAAAATCACTACATGATCTCTCTGAATGGTCGAGTAATGGGAGGTGGACAGGGTGGCTTGAGTTGGAGGTCAGCCATCTCAGCGCTGAATTCCTTGCACTCATCACGGTGTTTCCAACACCAGTTCATCGTGCATTGAAGGATGAGAGATGCTGGGGAAAATCTGAGCGTTACACAGTCAAGGCAGGATATAGAGCAATTAATGAGGTTTATAGTAGAAACAACAATGATGGGAAAAGGGAGAAGATATGGAGTAAGAATGGTCTGCCCAAGATCAACATTTTATTCTAGATACTTGGCCATCACAAAACTTTAACAACAGATAATTTGAGAAAAAGAGAACTGGAAGGCCCACTGATATGCATTCTCTGCAAGGAGTTTGAGGAGTCTCTTTAGCACCCTTTTTTAAAGTGCAAATTTTCTAGGGAGGTGTGGCATCAAGCCTACAAGGAGTTACGATTTGAATTGACTCTGCCAACAAATTGGGACGATCTTTTTGCAAGATGGAAGGACTACTATCAACGTTCACTTCTCAACAAACCAGATTTCGCGAGGGCCTGGAAGCTCTTCCAAGATATATATGTTGGAAGATATGGACAATGAGAAACAAGGAGATATTTGAGGGGGAAAAGAACAGTCCAGGCAAAGTTGCGGCAGCTGCAAAAGCGCTCTGGGTGGAAGTCTTATGCATGAAGGGAATGGACAACATTAGCAAGGAAGCATTGATTGTTAAAGAAAGAGATTGGGTCTCTGAAATGCTAGTTCTCCCGTCATACCATCCTTGGTTTAATCCCATAAGAAACTAAACCTTGCATTCCTAGCAAATAAAAATGAATTTGGAAGAATTCAAGTGCTTGTGGAAGAAATTCGGTTGCAACTCTTTATTCTTTGATGGCGCCTCAATCCAGGGATGGCAGGAGTAGGGGGAATCTATTTCAATTCGGAAGGCATCAAGTTGAAAGAGTATGCATGGGGAATCGACAAAAAGACTAATAATGGGGCAGAACGGTTAGCTTTAATAAAAAGATTGGAGTTTGCAATGAAAGAAGGCATTGAGGAATCAACGGTCTTTGGAGGCTCGTGTATGGTTATTGGAGAGGCAAATAATCTAGTAAGGGATAGAAACAAGCCAATAACCAAAACACATTAGCTTTTAAAATGCACGTCAAATGAATATAAAGCCATCAACTTCCTTCACATTTTGAGAGAAAATAACATACATGCTGATAGGATGGCCAACCAGGGAGTGGATCTATAGTGTGGAAGCCTGTTATGTGATCAGCGGGACCTGGAGAGGAATTTGATTCCTTTATAGTGAACCACATCTTCACTTTCTTTGAATGCTCTATTTTTATATCCTTCTGCTTGGGCAGTTTATAAGGAGTCTCAGCTCTCACACAATAGGAATTGGGGACGATAAAAAGAGATTGGAAAAAGAAGCATAAGGTGGATTGGACTTGATCTTCCTTTGGGAGAAGTCGGTGTCCAGGCTGTTGTAATACTTGTTTATTCTTTTTTATATATATAAAAAGCTCCTGAACCGTTTTTGTTAAAAAAACATTAGACAACATAAAATAAATAAAATAAATTTAATTAAACTGACCTATCTATATATGTCACCCCGTGGTGACATAAAAAAGAGTTTGCAAATACAAAAAAACTAAAATGTAAAGTTTGAATCACACAACCAAAAAAATAAACAAGTTTAAATAAAATTAAGCTGAGCTACTTCTTGATTCGAGTCTCCAATGGTGGTGGCCACGAGGAAAGAGAGCCCTCGTTAAATAATGTGGAAGCTCGTATCACACCCAAGCTCGATACTTATGAGACACCTCACCATTGATCCATACACCCATCATGCACAACATGCATATAGAGATTGCTTGAGGATATAAGGAGGACTAGTAATTATGGTTCCTTTGCATGATTTGATGAGCCACCTTCAACATTTGCCAATGAAGGATGGTAGGCTATAATTGTTTTGCAAGCTAACTCAAATTCATGATGGTACTAATGAACGACATAACCACGATAAATGTGTTTACACAAAATCTAGAGTACAAAGTCATTTTATAACGTTATTAGATTTGGAAATTGTTATTCTCGAGTTTTCCTTTTCCTTAGAAGACCCTCTCCATCAATGGTTCATTAGGGTTTGATTTTCTTAAAACATGAAACAAGGCCGTCTTAAAACAACCGTGGAGATACAGTGGGACTTAGCTCTATTAGGATATTAGCACACAACGAATAAGGGTCATAATGGTGGGAAAAACCTATTAGGATTATTAATCCTCCCTTGTCCAAATTTGGTCATATGTCTAAATCAAGAGTCATGTCTAAATCGGGAGTCCATCCAGTCTATTTTTAGTCACGAGCACCATTAGGTCCACTTGGCCTAATTGGGGCACATGTTTAAGTTACTAAAGTGTGGGGAACACTAATTGAGGCCTACTGCCACTGATTACATCTGCATGCATAAGTTTAGGAGCCTCCTAGACCAAACCCCACAATTTAGGAGCCACTAGGAGTGTCGATACCAACCAAGGTCAGTTGAGTTGAGTTGGTGACTAGTTAAGCTAAGTCATGAGTTAGTTACATTCAGTTCTAGTCCTCTACATTCAGTTAGTGCTAGGTTTGCATGGTTGCATGCAGGAGGGGCGCATTTCTCACCTGCCACAGTCAGTTAGCCTCAGTCAACATTGAATGTAACACTTGAGTTGTGTTTTAGAACTCCGATGAACTCCGGTTATGGTTTAGACAAGGTCAGTTAACTATTGAGTCCTCCGACAGTGATTTAGACAATGTCTTGGTTACCTATAGTCAAGTGGAGTCTAATCAATTTGAATTTCCTCGTGTGGATTTGAATTGCATGTGGCTATTTAAGCCATTGTACTTCATTGTAATTACCATCTAATTACTCTTTGATTAATGAAAAGCATTCACAGCTGCAAGCCATTTTTTCACTGTTTCATTCTTCAATAACTAAGTAAATTGTGTGATCTATCCTATGAGTTGTGTGTTTGTCCACAGATCTATGTGCTCAATTTAATATGGTATCAGAGCCTCGACAGACAAGGAACTTCTCCTCCTCAGATCTCCTACCGGATCATTTTTTAGCAAAATTGCTCCTTCCAGCTCTGCACCAGAAGCAAAAGGTTTACCACTTAATACCCCAAGTTAAGGAATTGTTGATCAAGCTCGATCAACTATGTTGGGTGTGATGAAAACCTGAAATGTGCAAGCTGTCGACCTTACGGTGCCCCTTTTGTGTTTTTTTGCAGGTACAACTTCGAATGGCTTCATCAATTATGGATTCATCAGTTCCTCTTTTCATCCTATTCACAAACTATTCAGAATGGAAGATGAAGATGATTGCATCTCTGAAGGTGAAGAGTCCTTTGAGAGAAAGGATGCCTGGCTAAATAAATGTGATGTAGCTTATGGAAATATCTATATGGCCATTTCTACTAACATGCTTTACCTCGAAAGATCTGTTAGAAACCCAAAGGATCTCTGGAAAATATTGGACAGAACCTTTGGAATGATTGATGAGGCTCATAATAGCACTTTGGAGAGCACATCCAGCACCATAAGCATCTCTCGTCCAAAAATCTCGGCCTCCACTCTCTCTGATAAAGTTGTTCAAGATGAAGAAGAAGCATAAGCTTCTACACAGTCAATTCAAATTGACGACAATCTTCATGCAGTGACTCCTTCTCCTGATGCTCCAGAAGTTTATGAGATCTCTGATATCTCATCTCCTCATATGGCTGAAATAGAAGAAGACATTCGAATATCTGATATTGAAGAAAAATATTGTTGCACTTCTATGCAAACATTCATTGGTGATTTTCCTTTGAATTATGTGCAAAATTTACCAGTAATTGCTTTCGAAAGTGAAGATAAATTTGATTTTTCTCCCTCTAATGTTGTTGTTGGTGTGCAAATATGTAATAACTTGGATATTTTGGAAAAAATATCAGAATACCAGAGTGAACCATTTGCTCCCCATGATCTAGATCTTCCAACAAATTCCTGTAGGATTGCATGCACCAAAATTCATAATTTTGAAGAAGAAGTGCATCCACCGTCTCGGTTAACCATTTATTTGAATCTGATATTAACCTTATTGGATCTGATATGATCTTATTTAGATCTGATATGATATTTCTTGGTTTAATATGTCAAATTCATAATCTTTCAGTACTGCTTGTAGCTGTTCTCATCAATGGTGTGAAGAAACAAGTACCGCAAGTCTCCTACAAAACTGCTGCTGGGGATTTGATTTTATTTCACAATTTTGGATCTGTTGTGAACCTATTTAGATGTGATTTACTTTCTGATATGATATTATTTGGTTCAGATTTTAAAATCCAAGAGCTTTTAGTCATGCTTGTAGCTGCTCTCACCAATTTCGGTGTGAAAAATCAAGTACCGTAATTCTTCCTCAAAATTGTTGCTGGGGATTTTGTGTTAGTTTCCTCTTATGAGGCTGCTGATATTTTATTATGTGATTCATTAGCTATTTCGGAAGCTATATCAGACTATGGAGCTCAAGCATTCACTCTCAACAGTCCCGGTGCTTCTCTACCATTGATCACATGCTCACCTCCTCGTAGAACTGGTAAAGTGGAAGATTTTCTGCATCCGCCTGGACACTTGCTCCTAACACTTGGGGTTGTTCTTACCACTCATGGTTTGTTGTTCATGGCTGCAACATATCAGTTTCTTGAGTGTTCCTCACATGTTCTGAATCCTCAAGAACCTTTTCTCACTTATCAGTTGACTTCAGTTGCTCTACATGGGTCCAGTCTTCATTCGGCAACTGTCTATATTTCTGATTTAGTTGAGCATATCATTCTTCTTCCAAAGAAGAAGATTCCTCCAGACATAATTATGGAGAGGTTCACATGCCAGGCCCCAAGATACTTGTGCACAAAAGAACCAGATTGATCCTGATTCTACCTGCTTAATTAGAGGGGGGCTTTTTTCCCATATGGTTTTTTCCCCAGCACCTTGTTTTTGAGCAGTTACTTTACTTTACTTGATGTAATGGGTGACCTATGGTCTTAGTTACCAGGGCCCACAGATTGTCCAAGTTAGCATTCAGGGGGGGTGTTAGGATTATTAATCCTCCCTTGTCCAAATTTGGTCATGTCTAAATAAGGAGTCATGTCTAAATTGGGAGTCCATCCAGTCTATTTTTAGTCACTAGCACCATTAGGTCCACTTGGCCTAATTGGGGCACATGTTTTAGTTACTAAAGTGTGGGGAACACTAATTGAGGCCTACTGCCACTGATTGCATCTGCATGGATCGGTTTAGGAGCCTCCTAGAGCAATCCCTACAATTTAGGAGCCACTGGGAGTACCGATACCAACCAAGGTCAGTTGAGTTGAGTTGGTGACTAGTCAAGGTAAGTTAGGAGTAAGTTACATTCAGTTCTAGTCCTCTACATTTAGTTAGCACTAGGTTTGCATGGTTGCATGCAGGAGGGGCGCATTTCTCACCTACCACAGTCAGTTAGCCTCAGTCAACACTAAATGTAACACTTGAGTTGTGTTTTAGAACTCCGATGAACTCTGGTTATGGTTTAGACAAGGTCAGTTAACTATTGAGTCGTCCGACAATGATTTAGACAAGGTCTTAGTTACCTACAGTCAAGTAGAGTCTAATCAATTCGAATTTCCTCATGTGGATTCGAATTGCATGTGGCTATTTAAGCCATTGTACTTCATTGTAATTACCATCTAATTACTCTTTGATTAATGAAAAGCATTCACAGCTGCAAGTCATTTTTGCACTTTTTCATTCGTCAATAACTGAGTAAATTGGGTGATCTATCCTGTGAGTTGTGTGTTTGTCCACAGATCTATGTGCTCAATTTAATAAAACCAGGAATGTAAAGGTCAAGGTGGTTGTAGGGGAAGAAGATTCAACCACCAACCATGTAGGAGATTGAGGCCTCAGCCTCACGATATCGCAGGTACACATTGAGGAGGAACCAAAAGGAAATTAAGGAGGTAGAAGTGTGGGTTAAACATGAATTGGAAGTGATGGATGAAGATGCCATTCAAAATAACATTTAATCTTGGATTCGTGAAATGTGTAACTCTCATACTGGAGTAACCAAATATTTTCAAATAGTTTTGCTCTACTGGCACGCAAAATATTTTTTGGGTCAAGTTTTGTTGGATTGTAAGGAGGAAAGGAAGGAAATTCTCTTGCAGATTGACAAACGACATGATCAAATGATGCAGATGAAGACATAATTCTAAGATCAAGTGAGGCAAATGAACAGTCTTATAATCTCATTATAAACTAATCTTAATAAGAAACACAATCAAGATCCATCCATGATTTCTAAATTTGTTATAAGCTTGATATACATATTAATGATTTCCAAATAACTTAAAGTTGAAAGGGTATTGGAAATATTTTGGTGTCTATATTGTTGAATTTTCGGGGCAACTATCTTTACAATTTTGTTGCATATATAAAGATGGAAAGTTACAAGATTGCAAACAATCATCCAATGACTAATACCTGCATCCTTTGGTTGGTTTAAAACATGAATGTGTTGCATCCTTTGTTTACTTTACTTTGTAAGTTGCCTTTTGTTTCTATTTTTTTAACACCTCGGTTTTGACCCCATTTGCATTAAAAGGACATGATGTAAATATTGTATTTAATCATGGTGTGGAGCTAAAGGCAAAAGCCCCACCATCGATTTAGTGTTTTATGTTTCGGCGATTAAAAATCGTTGCCGATGGTATTCTGTGCTAGCCAGCACATTATAATTTTGGACACCATGTAAGTATGCAATTTAATTAAAAACCCACAACTAGCTATGCCAATGCAACAATAATGCGATGGGGGCATGATTTCCTAAGGATAAGGAGGGGGGATACTCAAACCCTTGGTCCAATGGGGAAAATCCAAATGTCAAAGGGAGAACCCATCAAACTGTCAACTACCTTTATTGTCTTATTCACCCAATCATTTATTACTGCCAGAAGTTGGTTATTGCATGGGATGGGCAAGGTATGGCAGTGCAAATTCGAATGGGAGAAGCCATCAGTTTTTGGGAAACACGATTTTGAATTATGGGGCAAGTTAGCGCCCAAAAATGTGGCCCATTCCCTCATGTATTCAGGTGGTTGTCTTTCCCCACGTTTTTTGGAGCTCCTGGCATTCTGCATTCACGTTTTTCATTTTACTCACCATTTTCTCTGATTCATGTGAGCTCTCTCAGGAAGCTAGAGCTTCCTGTGTGTATCCATCCACGATTTTGGGTGTTTATCTCATCTTTCCCATGGATGGGAGGTCGTTTTTGTAATGCCCAGGGATCGGGTTGTCTTCCTCACGTTTTCCTGTCGTTTTCCTCATTTTCCATGCCCAAGAAATTTGTTTTTGTGTTGCTGATCAAATGGCCATCAAGGATTCATGATTTTGGGCTTCATAGCAGTCGTTTTGGCTCATAGATTTCCCAGGATAGTTGTTGAATTCGAATTACTCACCCAGGGGTCAATTTCCCTATTTTACCAACTCATTTTGTTGTCGAAACCATTTTTCCTTCAATCCCAAAACTGTAATTGTTGTGTGTACATCTTTGTTTGGTATTTGAACTGGTTTGGGAGTGGAAATGGGGTCTGAACTAGCTTGATAAAACTAGTGTGAGAAGGAACCTCACAGACAGATCTAGGGGGTTGGTTTTCTTCTTTGCACACCATGAATATCACTAGAAAGGAAGGCATAGCTTGAGGGACTGTGTAGCAGAGAAGGGGATGCTCCTTGTGTTGGGTGTGTAGATGTTTTAGAAGCCAGGCCAGATCTAGTGCAGGTGTCCATCCCTGTGGTTGAGCTCACTAGCTTAGCAGTCAGCCTTTCCAGCTGCTTTGTTTCCTAATAAACCCAACTGTGTTGGCTTGGCCGAATTTTGATAAATCCTTGGCTATGTGTGAATCTGCTAGCATTCCCTTATTCCTTGTGGGAATCATGCCCAGCTCTGGGGTGGCAGTGTTGCTGAGAGATTGATGAGCAGACTGGCCTATGGTTGGGTGGAACGTTGCAGCAACGTAGTTGGTTGCGGGAGAAGCTTCTTTCAAGACAAGTATTCTTGTCTATTTGATCTCTGCAACTGTATATGTGTTTATGAATTAATATGAACATGTTAAATGCTGTGAATGAATGGCTTCCATTATATATTGATAATTTATGCATCTGTGTATGTTTGAGTTCAATGCATTTTATATTTACGTATATGGGGCTAGCTTCTAGGATTAGATAGCTAGCAATTATGTTAGTCGCGTCCTCTCCGCCGTGTATAGGGGTGGGGACGTGACATTTTTATCAAAGTTTTATGAAGAGGTAGGTACTAAGTAGCAATTAATTATCTATAAACTTGATATGAACTAATCTTCAATGAGAAATTCAATAAAGATCCGACATCCATGATTTCTAAATTTGTTATAAGCTTGGTATAGATATTAACGTTTTCCAAATAGCTTAAAATTGAAATGCTATTGGAAATATTTGGTGTATATATTGTTGGGTTTCTGGCATGACTCTCTTTACAATTATGGAAAGCTACAAGTTGCAAACGATTGTCCAAAAGACAATGACATGCATCCATTAGTTGATTGAAAGCTTGAATGTGTTGCAGTCTTTATTTGTTTTATTTTGTAAATTGACTTTATTACTGTTTTATCAAGGTTTTTTGAAGAGGTGGGTACTTAATAGTAGTTCTTTTGGCCTATAAACCATTTTTTGCAAGCTCCATTAATTATATTGCTTTAAACACATGAGTACAAAGATATCAAAATTGGTCTTCCCTGAGGGAAACCATCTGAAAGATACAAATGTTGTTTGTCATTAGCGGTTCTAAGAGTCTTAACATGTCCAACACCAAAAAATAAAAGGTCTACATGCCTTTGATGATATCTATCCCTATGATTGTAAATAACTGTAGATCTTGAGCTATACATGAGATAATTGATAATCAAAAAATGAAATTCTAGACAATAATAGCTATTATGTAAATTCATCCTAAAAAATAAGTATATAAGGCACCTACTTTTTATGAGTGGGCATAGGAATAGTGGCAAGATCTGCAACATAAACATATGGCAAACTTGGAATTGGAAAGTCCATCCTTGTGGTGGCTTTGTAAATTAGAGTTTCAGTTTCCATGTCTTATTTAATATAAGCCTAGATGTCACCCGTTTGCAATAAATTTTTGTTTCTCTCCTTCTATCCTTAAACCAATTTCTTAACAAATATTTAACCTATGAGTAGAGAGAAGTAATTGTATCCTGCATCCTTGTATTACTAGTGTCCTTGGCTCAAGGTTGCATTTCTTGAATAATCTAGTTCGCATCAATGGATTCCTTCTCACTTTTTACCTATTGTTTTGCACAGGAGAGCCTATCCTTGGCCTCTCCAGGAATATGCTCCATATAAACCAAGCATTCCTCCTCCACATCCATTTAGGAACATGTCTAAGAGGTTTCTCTTCTTCCCCCTTGAGTCCGACTCCTCCGACCTCAACCCATCGTGTTCTCTAAACAAGTACTCTTCTACACAGTCTCAGCATCCTATATATCTACACATAAAACAATCCAAATGTCGACAGGGAAGGCCTTCCACACTACCACAATATGACCCAATATAGGATAAAACTAATGGAACCCTCCGTTAACAAAATACATGTTCTTGATTGTTGAGGATAGAGAAAAGAGCGAATGCAAGAAACTAAAGCAAAACACCAAACAAAAGGTCGAACTCAATTGTTTCGAACAATAAATAACATGCTTACTACCATGAACGAGAACCACAAATGTGAGCTTTCTTGATCGACTACCTAATTTTTCTAGCTTGCCTTTGGATTATGCTTTGTACAAAACCCCCTACAACCTTCAATATCCATATATTTGAGCATCATGATGAAATCATACTTAAAATCCCATTTCCTTTGTCATACCAGTCACCTCAAAGGCCTCGTGTTGACCTCATTTTCGTGCATGCAATCATGACTAGTTATCATTGCTAATAAGGTGGGGGGTACACTCTCATTAATAGGCTAGGGTCGTGGGGTTCCATCTAGATGGCATGCCCGCCGCCATGTTGCATCTTTGCCACTCCATATGGGAATGGTTTATAAACTTGTTATAAACTAATATTTAATAAGAAACTTAATAAAAAGGGGTGGCAAGTGCAGGGGGGGGGGGGCATTTTGGATCTCGACAAACAAGAAGAACTGTATTATGAGTGGGGTTTGGGGAAAACCAACAATAATTAAGCAAAAGATACAACTCTATATCAAGTCCTCCTTCAAGCTTGACTTCTCAAACTAGACCATCTCATGGTGATTGGAGACCTATACATTATAGTCAAGCTGATGCACAATGTCTCCCCTCCCAAGGGCATCGTTCTCACTAGTTGGATGGTTAGGATAAAAATCAGAACAAGAAATTCAACACTATTAGCTTTTCCATGTTCTTTTTCATAAAAACCAAAAGGCATATAAAAGGGTGAATAACGCTATCTGGAGTGATGAAGGGTCTCCAATAAAAAAATGGGGCCATTTCTCCGAGCCATATTCCTTGATTTACGTATGCATGAAATATCCATTTGTCCTCGCTCAATTCCCATTAAATCAGTGTGTACTAACCGAATGATAGGTAGATATCAATTATGCTCACTCAAGTGAGAGCCTTGAAGTTTTAATTCTTGATATGAGTGATAAAATGTTCCTCCAAAACATTCACTATGCTTTTGGGACTCAATCTCTGTTAGACGTTGGGAATGAGGTGGTCGATAGGATTCAGGCGAACTTTGTCATTACATAAATCATCAAGAACAAGTTTGAACCTGTTTGTAGGCCTTATCCCTCCATCAACTCACAGGTAATGATCCAACAGTTTACAGTCTCCAAGCCTTGTCAAAATTGCAATATACGATCAATTCTTTGGAAGCATTTTTAGGATTGTAAGTATTTTCTGAGGTTGATAAATGGGTCAAAATTTTCTTTAGAGAAAGGTAACCTCAACCTTGTATTAGTTTAATTGTATTCGATTTGTATTAGGCATTTCTGTCTCTTTGTCATCTATGTTCTCTGCTTTGTTTGGAGGCATAAGCACATGAGTTGTGAAGAGATAAACAATGCTAGGACAAGTTGGCAAAAAATTGTCAATTGGACATATACTTTGAAGAGAATTCAAGTACATAGGAGAAAATTTAGTCCCACAACCGTGTTTAATTTTCACTTAGGAGAAGAAAAGCTCATCATTGAAGAGTATCGGTATGCTAAAGGTCATGTTAGGTGTTTCATCTCTAATGCCCAAGTTCTCTGCATGGCTGGGAGGAAAAAGAATAGGGATAATAGTGAATTGCATGGAATTTGGGACATCACCAGTTGAGCTTTTAAAACGAAGTGCCCAAATTGTGGCAAAAATATATCTTGAATTGTGGAATCGAATAAGACTTTGAAACAACATGAAGATTAGTTAAAGAGCAATAACTCAATTATCCTGTCACTCTCTTCTCATATTCAAAACATGGGAATGCAAAATGCATCAACTAGCGAAGCCTTATATGCTCATCATTAGCATTTAATTGTTTTGGAAGAAGAGTTGGATGTCCTCTGCAACAACAATAGGAATTGCAACTCCACCTCTCCAGTTTCAGATTAACGAAGCGTGATGGAAGGAGTCCATGGCCTACCCAAGGAGAACGCAACGTTGTAACAATCTCAAGAAAATGTGGAAATAATAAGAATTTCTCAATCTTCAGAAGCCATGCAACATTTAATTTAGCAAATATTTCATATTTTATGTAAAAGCTTTTTGATCTTAGGAATCTTTTATCGTTCTTATACTAGTTGAATTTTCCTTTTTGTAAGACTATGGAGGACAATAACATTCTTTTAGATGCCTTTTCAATTTTATGTCTGAATCAACATATGGCCTTAGCATGTAAAAACTTGTAGACTCTACTTTGCAGATGATATTATTAATAGAATCTATCAATTTGTGTGAAAAAAAAACAATAAACTCATTAGAGATCCATCATTGATTTCTAAATTTGTTGTAAATTTGGTATACACATTAATGATTTTCAAATAAGTTAAAGTTAAAGGGTATTGGGAATATTTTGATATCTACAATGTTGGATTTTGGGGACTTTTATTTTTACACATTTGTTGCATATATAAAGATGGAAAGCTATAGGATTGCAAAAGATGGTCCAAAAACTACTACCTACGTCGTACATCTTTTAGTTTAATTAAAATCATAAATGTGCTCCAATCTTTTTTTACTATAATTTTTTTTCAAGAAGGAAACAAATTATTTATATATCTGCTATTCATATTTGAATCAAAAGACCACTAGGAAATAGTGACACTCATTCATATCCAATACCCCAACCTCAAGAAGAATCCACTAAGAGAGAAGATATGGTTGAGTGATTGAAACCAAAATGAAAAGTTCCAAAACTTGAACTCGGATTTGTAAATTTATTTTACTTTGTGAATTGGATTTGTTATTGTTTTTTTATCCAAGTTTTCTTAGAGGCAAGTATTAACTAGCAATTAATGATTTATAAACTTGTCATAAACTAATCCTTATCAAGAAACTCAATAGAGATCCATCCATGATTTCTATAATTTTTTTTCAAACAAAAAATAGTTCCTTCTTATTCAATTAAATAAAAAAGAACAAAGTTCAATACATAGGATATTTCAATCCTTAGAGCATAAACAAGGACTTGCAAAGACAGAAATGCAAACATATCAAGTCTAAACTCAAAGAAGGTCCATACACAGAAGGCCCATACAAAGGCATTACAAAAGATAGAACTCGAACAAAAACAAAAACAAAGATTCCAACCCAGATAGATGAAGCTACTACTAGAGGCTTAAAGAGAGAAGATATAAATAAAATATGCATTCATCATCTCATCCTCAATATATTCTTCGAAATATAACAAACCTTCTGCTATTTTAGAGAGACCATCTACAATAATATTATGTTATCTAAATACATAACTAATACTAATATGAAGAAAGGAGTCAAACATAACTAATAACTAATGTCGTGTCACACCACTAATTAAATGCAAGAATCTAAAGATTACAATGATTTATATAATTATTATTATAATTTTGATATATAATCAATTATTTCCAAATAATTTTTTGTGTCTATATTATTATTAGATTATTTAGATAGCTATTACTCATATGAATTTAAAGATTGAATCCATGATTTCTATAATAATTATTATAATTTTAATAGATAAATAATAATTTACAAATAACTTAAAGTTGAAATAATATTGAAAATATTTTGATATCTTTGTTATTTGATTTTTTTTTTTTTCATAAAAAAAGATCTTATATATTTGATATATAAAAAAGGTATCACCAGAGTCTTTGTTATTTGATTATTTACATGACTATTACTTATATAAATTTACCAAGCATCCTTAGAATTCGCTACTAATATATTTCATAAATTGAAGATGTAATTGTTTTTATCAATTTTTTAACATGGCAATATTGAGTAAGTTTGCTATTAATTCACTTATTTAAATATTTAAAATTTTAATTAACTTTAAAAAATATTTTCGGCTTTATTATTTTATTATTTTGTATTTATCCGTTATGTTAATCATACCCATCCTTTCAATTTACAAAATAATAATATTTCTGATAAGTTGATATCGTAACAACATTCTGCTAAGGGAATAGTACACCCTCACATTGTAAGAAAATATGAATATGCCAAATTATCGAAATAGCTTAGCCTGGTGTCTAACCAATTTCGAGTATCGGGGAATTCTGACATATAAAAATTATCCGCCTATTTGCAAGGACACGTCAGACGATGACCTGGCAGCGGCATCCATACCTGGCACGATTTACAGGAAAACCTCTCTACTTGTTGTTGGTGATTGCCATCCAGATACCGGGAATCGCAGAAACAACATTTATTAAATTGGAAACCGAATTTCTGGGTCGAAAGCCATCAAGGATTCGAATAAACCCGGGAACCCGAAAACTATATCTCACACCAGGTACCTTAATGGTGTGTTAAAATAAAACATAATTGCATGGAGTCCACTCATAGCTGTTCTGCGCTCACGCCCATTCCAGGGCCGTCCCATTTTCGAACCACAGCGCCATCGCGGCAGCTTAAAATTCCTGTAAGTCGGTCATTCTTCATTTAAATTGTTGCCTCTGAGATTTTGATTGTTCATCACATGATTTATAACAGAGCTTTCTGGGTTAATTAACCAGGGGGTAAGAAAAGCATGGGGGCCCAAACGTGCGGTGGTGAGCAATAAGGCGCCCAGCTTCAATGAACACGATTCGAATGGTAGCCATCCATCATCAAAAAATCTCTTCATGCAAGAGGTAAGGTCCTTAAACTTTAATTTTTCTCTGTTTTCTTCATATTTTTGCGTTTTCTTTATACGAATTCCAACATGATTCGGTATGGAAAAAAATCTGTGACTATAAGATCCTATAAAATATACATCTCCATAGATGTCAAAAAAATGCATTTTAGAAGAATTTCAGTCTTAGGATTGCTCAATAAATCAGAAAAGAATATGAATTTTGTTTGCTTTATAAATCAGAAAAACAATTCTTCACCTGTAGAGAATTTGTTTGGCTATTTAGTTTATATATATAGGGTTATTGAAAGTATGTTGGGTATTTTTGGGTTAAAGGGTCAAAGATATCAGAGATATTGTCAAAGGCATTGAAAATCAGGTTATCCTTACTGTACGGAAATTTCGCCAAATTTTATGCAGCCTGGTTTCCGTACAGCAAAGGCCATTATTGCTGAATCTTGATTCTTGCCCCTTTGGTTTATTTCTTGTAATATTCTTAAGTTTATGTTTATTCTTCTTTTAATTGTTTAAGTTCTTCGACTCAAATTCCCGGGGGCGCTGCACTGCAAAGCGTGAACTTCTTTCAGTTTAAGTTCTAGGCCAGAAGGATTTTAAATTGCTTTTTAAATTTGTGATTTTCATCTAAGACTTGCGCCTGCACGTTATCGTGAAACTATGTACCAGAAATCTGACCAAGACACCTTTTTTCGGATTCCATTCCCCCTCCCTTTATTGTTTCAATCCTCATCATGACAGTACATTAGTAACTTACTAATCACTTTTATATCCATAATATACGTGGATTGTGGGTGGTGGGTTCATGTAATTTTATCTCGTGAAATTTTCTATCCCTGTTTCTTTTTCCATTCCCATTCTTCTTTTTAGTATCATTACCCGCTACTTGCACCCAGCCCTGCTACTTTGAAAGAATTTACCAGAAACCTAACCAGGAGACCTGTTTCTCATTTTATTTCCCTTTGTTCTTGTTTCCAATCTTACCTTGACAGACCATTTGTACATTGCTAGTCGATTTTATGTGCACAATATATGTGGATTAAGGGTGGCGGGTTTCATGTAATCTCATCTTCGGAAAACCTAGCTTTGTTTATTGTTCCTTTCACATTGCTCATCCAGTAAAAGTGATGCCATTTGTGTTGGGGTAGACAACAGCGAGAATGGAACCCTATCGACCTTCTATCACTTTAGTTAACAGATGTCCCACAATTGTTCGCTTTTTTGAGTATTATATATATTTTTTATTTGCAATTTTGTTCGTGGCTTGTGGGACTACCCTGTGGCCTAAGAAACCACAACCTCTAGGGGCATATAAGCCGTCAAAATCACCCGAGACTCGCACTTGGCTTGGTCCACACTAACCAAAATCACTCGTGGCTAGCACCCGGCCCACCAACCAAAATCATCCGGGGCTCACACCCGGCTTGGGCCACACCATCCATTAACATGGCTGGTTTTCTAAGTATTTCCTCCCACCAACTTGCAAAGTTCGAACTTGGGTAGCCATGCAGAATGAGGCCCGTTGAAACCAACCGTGCGAGCGGGATTTGACTTTGAGTATTATATGTCGTATATAATATATGTCTAAATTTGTTATCTTTATTATTTTAATTCTTCTTTTAATTATACTATAATGAAATTTCCAGGTTATTGATTTTAGCACCCCTGTTAATTTTGTACCTAGAGAAGTGTTTCCCTAAGTGACTTTAACCTTAGTCACTTAGTGAAGGGAAATAAAGTGAACCTTGCATTAAATGACTTAAGTGACATTTAATTTGACTTTAGAGCATTAAAGTCAGTTTTTGATAAATTTAAGTGGGTGAGTGAAATTAATATTTTAAAAATAAAATATGAGCAATTAATTTCAACCATCGATCTAATCCATTCTCAGCCTTTGGATTAGATGCCTCTTCACCTACCTAGGGTTATGGACAAAAAGCAAGGAAAAGGCAAATGCATTCATTCTTGAGAGGAGAAGGAAGAAGAGAGAGTTGAAGAAGAGAAAAGGGCACGATTTTCGAGGCAGCTCGCTAGAGAAGATTTTGGTGGGCACGATTATAGAGGAGCAATAAATGCTAGCACATATTTCGAGGAGGAAGTACAACAACATTTAATATAGTGCATAGAGTTTGAGGAGAAAGTACGACCTGCATTTAATGCTTGCACAAAAATCGAGGAGCAATGTACGGTTCCGTACAGTACGGATTTGGCACTGTTTTCGAGGTAATTTTCAGGCACAAATTTCAAGGAAAGGTACAACACGTTTCTCGAGGAAGCAACAATAAGTTTTTGGCACAGATTTTGTGGTGTATGACTGCATTTATTACAGACCGTACAGTACGGATTTTTGGGTTAGTTTGGCACACAAATCGAGCACAACAGTTTGCTGTTCATGCACAGAAATCGAGGAAGGAAGAGAAGTGATTTCCAGGCACGTTCAAGATTGAAATCGCAGGGAAATTGAGGCAGCGCTTGCACAGAAATCAAGGCAGCTTGCAGGGTCATTTTTTTGGGTTGAGATAACTTGGATTTTTGACTGTAAATGAATGTCTGATTTTTATCTTGAAGAAATAATAAACTCTCTCTCTCTCTCTAATTGGTTTTCCCCTTGTGGGTTTTTCCAGGCCGTTGGCAAAAAATTACTGTGTTCTATGTATTGAATGGCATGCTGATATTTATTTTCTGTCAGTGAAAAAGAGTAGTTACATAAGTGTTTTAAGTCTGAAAAATTAATGTTTATTTCCAGCATTTTATTTTCTGAGAATGAAATAAACAAAGACAATTTTTACTTATAAACCGGTGGCTGAAAACTAGTGAAAAATCTACAACCCCAACTGTAAAGTTTTCCCTCAATTATAAGATAACAAGTGGAAGAACCACAATTACTAGGTTTAAAAAGTTCAATAGGTTTGGGAAGGGGGAGGTTTGGAAAAGTTTTAGCTTTCGCAAAAGGTTTCGGATTTGGAAATATGAAACATGTAAAATCATACTTAAAAATATACACATTAAGAAGAACCTCAAAAGATTGCAGAACAATAATTAAAAATACATACACACTTAGGATCATTGTGGAGGAGTGTTGAAATAATGAAACTAATTTCTTGTGTTGTTTCGTTGACTTTAGAAAGGTATTTGACATAGTGCCTAGAACTAACCTTTGGAATAGATTAGAAGAGCTAAAAGTTCCTTTCGAGTTGAGAGCTGTTGCAAAAAAGTTTCTTGAGAATGTTATTGCCAAATTTAAGAACATTGAGGGCTGGTTGGAAGAAGTTAATTGTAATATAGGAGTTTGGCAAGGTTGTCCCCTGTCCCCAACCCTTTTTGGTATACATTGACAAGTTAGAGGGTTGTTGTAAGTAGGTTGTGTTGGCACGACTCTAGCTGGTATCCTTCTTTATGTGGATGATATTATTATTATGGTGAGGAGTGTTAAAGTTACAACATCATGAGTCATTCTCCAAGCCAATATTGTGTGTCAAGATTGGGCCTCATGTGTTGAGGTAGGGAGCTTGAGTTGGACTCATGAATTTGGAGTAAATTCTTGGGCTGGACTCAAGAATGACTAAGTCTTCAGTGTAAAAGGTTATTCCGCATGCGTTGAGGTGAATACTTTGATATGAAGTGATGATGTTGTACAGTCTTGTTGGACAGGGCTAAGGACTTGTGTGTCAAGCCGAATCCTCATGTGTTGAGGTGTACCTCCAGTGTAGAGGTGATGCTTTGCATGTCGATGCATTAATGTTGTGTGATGTATTGCTAATCGTGGTCAGTGGATACTATTAAGTCTCCTCTAGAGACTAGCCGCTCCTAGAGTGAATTACTTTAGCATATGATCACTTGATCCGTGAGGAATATAATATGATCACAACATATGCTAAATCTTTTTAGTATAATCTGATATGATAGATATTTAAAGTTAGCACATATTGATCATTCAGATAAGATAAGAGGAAAGATAGATTGCATAGAGAACAAGACAATTCGAAATCGCTCACGAGAAGACTTCAATTGATTAAAGTGAATTCAATTTGTTAAGTTTTAGTTAAAGTAACAATGTATACCTCAGTGAATTAAAGAAGAACTCATAGTGGTCACTTCAGTAAATCAATTAACATGATTTTGGTTAAGAATAGTTAACTAAAGAGTTAATAAAAGGAACTAGTTAACTAAAGTGTTTTGCATGATGACACTTAAGTTATGACACTTGAGTTACAACTATTGCATGTTGACACTTGAGTTAGCATCTTAACTAAGTGATCTTACATCTAGTTAGAAGGCGAGTTCATCCTGAAGTCAGTTAAGCATGATTCAATGTCAAAGATGAAAGGCATAGCGCATTGTTTATGCAGGATTGAAGAAACTGAGGTGCAGAGCAATTCTCCAAGAAGAATTTCACTATAGTTTGCATGGGACCCTAATTCCCATTTAGTGATTCACTACTTCTTGCATGAGACTGATTTTGGCAAGTTATTAATGTGTTGGACACATTGCAAAGTTCATCCGGTTGATCTTCTTCTCTCTTGTTCAGTGTTTACACCTGGGGTGTTTTGAATTCTCTCTTATCTTGCACCTGGAGTGCTGAAAGCAATCTGCTAGTGTAAAGACATTCTCTGCTATCTATCATTATTATACTGAGAAGATTTGCTGTGGCTTTTCATCCTCATTGTTTTGAGGGTTTTCCCCAAGGTACATCCCTTGTTATGGTTGAATGTTTATGTGCATGAATGGTTCATTGATTTCAAGTATTGAGTATTTCTGCACTTAAATAATTAAAGATCAAAGCTCAACCAAAATTTAACAAGGATTCCCTATGATTTTGAGCAACAAAAGGTTCTCAAGGATTTTTGTTTTAGAGTGGGTATGATTGTTAACATTGACAAAAGAAAGGTTATGATAATCAAATCCCAAAAGATTGCTTATGTTAATTTTGTATACGACAACAACAACTTGGAGGAAGTGACTTCATACAAATATCTCATAATTGATCTTCATCACAAGCTTAACTAGAATTGAGCATTGAGAAAATGATAAATGGAAGGTAGAAAGCTTATTATGGGTTTGAAAATAGTTGTAAATCAATGGACCTTTAGCTTTGGATAAGAAGAAACTTCTATTCTAGATTTGTCACTCTTGTTATGGCATATATTGTAGCTGGGCTACCATGATGCAACATATAGATTGATCTCTTATTTTTATGAGCTAGATATACTTATGGGGATACATCATGCATCATTGTTACAGCATGAGCCATTCAAAACCTTTGTTTAGTAGTAGATGCAGAGTATTTCCTTGCCATGACTGAGATCTCCTTGTCCTTTGGGACGACTTTAGTGGTGACCCGGTGAGCAAAGCAACAGATATGGTACTCGGTTTACAGATGGGTGTATCAGGTAGAGGCATGCATATGGTGAGATCAGGTATATGGCTTCTTGGTAGGATTTTTGCTCTTTGATGTATACTAACACCTTGTACTTGCTATGCTATGATGATTATGGTGACCTATGCTTATATTATATCAACATGTTGTACTAATGCTTAAACTTGTGTTGAGAATGAATAAATAATCTGATGTTGAAGACTGTTGCTTATGCCATGCTTTACACAACTTTTAAACTTTAGTGCTATGCTAGTTCCATGTATCACCTGTCCCCATCCATCTAGCTCATCTATAATTGATTTTCTTGCATGAACTATGTTTGATTGAGACCTACGACATTGAAGATCCTTTCCCCATCTTGACCCCTGTGCATGATAAAATCCATGTTTTTTCTGTGTCTGTGGCTATGAAGTATGTGGATTGGTCAATGTGGCCAAGTTCATCGACTCCATGTTTTTTCTGTGTCTCTGGCTATGAAGTATGTGGATTGGTTAGTGTGGCCAAGTTCATCGAATGATTTTCCTTTAGTCCTCAAAACAAGTGCTCCAACCAACAGTGTCTTTAGACACTAAAGCATCGGAACACATAAATGGTATATCTAAATGTTGCAAAACTTGAAAGGAAAACTGCGATTAGTAGTGCTTTTAAGCGCTAATGCCTGTATATAAATGCTATAAACTAGTTAGTAGTCAAAGGATGAGCACTCATCCATTGTATGATGTAAGGCTCATTTGCCCCATCAAAGGATGAGCACTCATCCAGTGTATGATGTAAGGCTCATTTTCCCCCACAAGGGCAACATGGTGAGGCAAACCTGTCAGGGCTATGGATGCTTGCTGGCAGTGGGGCTAGGCCTTAGTCATTTTCTGGAGCCCATAAGGATTTCTAGGGCACCTGCCTTTGTAGGCTAGCTATTATCTTGTGTTAAAGTTAAATGTTGTTTGAAAAGTCAATGGTCAAAGGCTACCTTTGGAGGTTGACTACTTTTGCAAATTGCTAAATCTTTTAATGGGAAACTTATTAGAGCATGAAGGAAACAAGCCCAAGTACTTTATCCATTTGTGAGACACCACCATCCCCTATGGCTATCTGTCATGCATATGTTATTATTGTTGTGTGTGTTTGCCATCATTCAGAGAGATCACATTTTAAAAATCAACTAGAGGTCATCACCCTTTTTCCTTAGCTTTGTTTTCCATCCTTACCCAGCACTAGCAAATTGATTAAACTTTGTAAGTATGGCATATACAAGAGACTTCCAGAGGATTTAATGATTACTCAAAGACACAGCTATATCCTATTGATTGTTATTATTATTTATTATTGTCAACATGATTCTGGATGACATAATTTAAGTTGGGTTTTAATATACATCTTGGAGCAGTTTTTACCTTTGATGCATGTAGGTTCAACTTATTTCAGCATCTCACCTTCAGTGTGGGTATTTTGACTTGGTCAACTCATCTAACCAAGTCAGACACGGTTCCCAAGAAGCTGGCTAAAAAATTGACAGTGCTTATATTTGCTCCAGACATGCCTAGGACCAAACTGCGGTTTCAATTTTAAGAGTTTGGCCCCAGATTTCATGATCAGTGATTATTATCACTTTATTATTGGTTAGATCATATTTTTTATTACAGATTGCAGTTATTATGGTTTTGGTAGGGTGCCACAGTGCTCCAGGGTGTATGGGTAGTCACTTATACCATTCTACTATGTCTCCAGACACCTCTATGCAGTTAGTTTGCCCCAGTTCTCATCCTGAAAGAACTTATGATGATTTCTATTATTTTTAGAGGATGTACCACCTAAAAATGAACTAGGAAATCATTGAAGAAATCGATTTGGCTTGTGTGGTCAAGGAAATGGCAAGGGAATGCTTCTAGATGATTTATTTGGTTTGATGTTTCGAATTATTTTTTCGACTCTTTTAGGGAGGACGTCCCCCATAGGGCGAAATTGGTTAGTATGGCCAAAATAAAAGTGTGTAAATCAAGTTGTATCTTTAGAAATATGTATGGGGGGACCCCTTAATGACCCTGCCTTGTCCTCTAAGTGTCAAACTTGCAAAAATATTATTTTATAATGTTGTAAAAATGGGCTTTATGAGGTAATTCGCCTCCCTCAATTGTATTGATCCATGTAAATATAAAAGATGTAATCTCCACTGTTGATGATGCTTTAATCTCAACTGTTGGATGAAAAAGTAAGATAGGGTTTGTGTCTCTCAAAAGCTATATAAAGAAGAGACCCCTCACATTCTATTCCATCAGGAATTTGGCTTTTTGCTGAAATAATAATAGAAGATCTTTTGGCTTACTTGTGAAATCTCAAAGGAGTTCGTGACTCTTGTGTTTCTGCGTCTCTTTGGGAACTGGATGTTTATCTTTTATTTTCTCGGCATATATTTGGTGTGATCTTATTTTTGTAGGAGGGCACACTTGGTAGAGGGCGATTTAGAGGGGCGTCCCTCTTTCTCTCTCTCTTGGATGTCTCAAGGGGGTTTTCTTACAGATTTTGCTTAGCATTCGATTCGTCTGTCCTTTTGATTTCTTTTGCAAACATTTTCTTTCTTTTGAAATGAAGAGGAAATTGCATTGGTGCTTTTTACGGCTTGACGTTTCGATCTCTCTCTGAGATCATCATCAAGAGTGCTTACTCAAGATAATCAAGAGGCCAATGATCCGCTTTTATATGGTTAGGTTATTGGTTCTAAGTGAGCGTGAGGTTAACCTTAAGCTGGTCGGCTGGTTAGGATGGGAAACAAATCGTTCAAAGTGTTTCTATGGAGTTTAGGGTTTATAAACAATCTAAGTGTTTTATTTATTATTATAGAAAATTCTTTAAATTGACAATATTTTAATTTTAATTTTAATTTTAATTTATAATTTATAATTTAGTATGATTAAAATAAAATTGATTATTAAGATTGATATAAAATTTTGAAAATATTTTTTTATAATTTTATTTTTAAAATTATACTGTTAAGAAATTATTTAATGTTAACTAATAAGAATTATGTTATAAGGAATATAATAATAAAAAAATGTTTTGTTTTAATTATTTAGTTTAAAAATTAAAATTATTAAGATTGATTTCTGAAAATATTTTATTTTATAATCAAACTATTAAGATGGATTAGATAGAGTATTTATAATTAATAGTATTATCAATTTACTTTTATAATTATACTATTATAAGGATTTATAATTAATACTATTATAATTTAAATTTTTTATAATTATACTATTATAAGGATTAATAGAATATTTAATTATGAAATGTTTTGTCTTTTAAAATTCTTTTTTATTAAGAATTAAAAGTATTCTTTTCAAGGAGGGTAAGATTGAAAGGTGTTTAGGTTTTAAGGTTTAAATGATAAGAGGAACCTAAGGTAAGGTTAAGGGTGGACTAGGGCAACGAACAAAGTGGGGGAGATACCTCTTAGAGCCTTAGGGGTTCTACGAGGAGTGTTTTTTGAGTGAGTGTAGAAGGGGAAGCCAGGTGTCACTAAGTTTTTTGCCATCATCTCTATTTAAGCAATCATTAGTCATGTTGATCTCTATCTTCTCTCTTATTTTTCGTTTGGCTAGGTTGTCTTCTCTTGCAATGACCACGGCATTTTCAAGACAAATATGGTGTTGGGTAAGGTGAGCATGTTCAACTAGGGCGGACCTCTTGTGTCTATCATGCTTAAGGTCAGCTTCATGTTCTTTAAGTCTAGTTACTATGGATCTTCCCGTTTCACCGATGTAGGGTTTGCTATAGGAACATGGGATTGAGTAGACACCCTTAAAGTATTTGGGTTCTATGGGGTCCTTAAGAGAATCTACCATCTTTCTTGTTGCATTCAAATCAAGCACAATTTTAGTTTTACTTATTGTGTTTGCTTGTCTTTGGTAGGAGGGGCACATTGGGAAAATCTGTTCTTTGACTAGGGATAAAAATAATCATCCAAGTTGACAATGTTGGACAAATCATGGCATCTCTCATTTCCTGATAAGTTAAAATTTCTCCTATCTTTTATTTTCAGTAATTTCTTTCTCGATCACAATAAAAACAATAAAAAACAATAAAAAATTTAACTTTAAAACCCTCATTTCTTAGATCCATAGGTTCTAGTTTGCGACAAGCTATACTATTTAAAACCCACTTTGGAAATAATTTAAAACGTTTATATCTAAATTTTCACGGCCATCGGACTCCATTTGCCGACTCAACGCATTGGCCTATCCTCTGGGGGAGGCGCCCTCCTTAGGAGAGGTGGGTATCTCTCAATCCGCGAACTGGGTATTGCTAGAATCACTTCCATTTGACTTATCTTGCATCTAGCAATTAATTCTTGTGTCTAATTTCACTTAATTTTACCTAACTACCCTTAGATATGATTTTCATGCTTAAAACCCTATGGTTATTTAGGGTTTTTTATGTGGTCACTCTTATTCTCCTAGTAACTATTTAGATCTCTAATTAACTTTATTACTAAGAGATTCGATCAAGATACCTAACTTAATTCACATAAATCACTTGTCTTTTAGGTTAACTTGGTCATAGGGACGCCCCCTAGGCTTGGTCTTTCACCTAGTCTGATGTGTCGGTAGCTTTGGCCGGTGTGACAACTGATTTATTTAGAGGTCTTAGCTTTTGTAGTTCACAAATTTAGTTGCCTTTCCCCTCTGCCATTTTGGATATAATCACCTTACGTGGCAACTAGAAGAATTGTGATAACAACTCCTATTGTCTTATATGGTTGTGAAGTTTGGGGCTGCAACATCTCTAGAGAATCATAGAGAAAGAGAGAGCAAATTCAAAAGCATTTTATAACTCACAGCTTCAAAATTAAAGGCAATACAACCTATCCTATCTTCCTTTTAGAAGTGACTTTTCCTCCATTGATAGCATGGCTATGACTAGTTGTCTAATGTACAAGAATAAAACCAACAACATGGAAGACAAGAGGATTTTAAAGATTGCTTCAAGCTTTAGTCAAGACCACCTGTAGCTCAAGCAGGGTTGGCATAAAGATGCCAACTCATGGCTAAATCATTGGGGAATTGAGGAAGAGGTCAATTTGTAGAATAACAATAATATTAAAAATATTACTACATTTAAATTTAATGAGAAATTGTGGTGCAATAAAGGATTAAAGGATAAGAGAAAATTAAGATACTATAAGGAGGTGATCAACCCTAATCTAGATGATGGAAAATATGTCTTTCTTTTAACTAACGCAAAGAATAAATTCAACATAGCTAAAATAAGAACAAACTCTCATGATCTCAATAGTTAAACACGGAGTGGGACAGTTCTAAAATGTTGTGGGTTGAAAGAATTGGTCATCTTTGTGACACTAAAAGGGTTGAACAGGAAAAAACTCTTCTTAATGTCCTACATACACCAACATTAGATCTCAAATATAAAATACTTGTTACAATATTGACCTTTCTAAGCTTTTATCTCATAAAAGCTATGGTGACCAAGTAGTTCTTTACCTTTCTTAAGGTTTGATAGTGGAACAGAAAAAGTCTGTTTCTTAATGGAATACCCATTGCAGATAAGATAAGTAGTCCATGTATGGATGTAAAAATATATTTGATAAGATAAGTGATGATATTACATTTGCAATGGTGGGTCTTATCATTAGAGGAAATTTGAGGTCTAAAATGGGCCTCCTAAGGAAAATAATAAAATAATTGTTATTAAGTTTGGAGGAAAATGAAAAAAACTACTTTTTTTGTTTGTATTTTCGACATATCTCTTTATGGTTTTACTCAAATTTTGACCGGGAGAGCTCGTTCGATGCAGAATTTAATCATCATCACGTTTTTTCAGGTATTTCTTATTTTTGGGGTAGCGGGGTTTGTCAAAAGTATGCAGTGTGGGTACTCGTTGGATGCGGAATTTAATTCCACATCCAACGAGCTCTCCCACTCAGAATTTGAGTAAAAACGCAAGGAGATATGTCGAAAATACGAACAAAAAAATTAGTTTTCTTTTATGACAAATATGTCAATTCAACCATTATGGTTGATTCATTTTATTGAAATTCTATTGGTTGTTGAATTCTAACTCACAAAATTTATTGTTGGCGTGTTTTCTTATAAGGCCCATTTAAGACCCCAAATTTCCTCTAATGATAAGCCCATCGTGCCCTTACTAAGAGGCATGTCTCTTGATTTAATTAATGAATGAATTATTAGCATTTTTTTTTAATAGAAATAGTAAAAGGTGGTGGTATTAAACAGGCTATGCATAGCTGTTCATTACAAAAAAATCCAAGACTGAGAGTTCTTGCTGTTCAAAAAACATAAAACCAAAATTGGTCCAGAGGGGAGACCAAAGAACTCCACATATAGTTTTTACATATATTCGATGAACAGTGGTAGTGTATACCCTAACATACTGCTGATTTAGAAGTAAACAAAAAAGCATAAACAGAGAAAGTCATTAAGAAGTTAGCCTGCCGACTTCATTGGCTGTTCCACCGACTCCTCCTCCATGGGCTGAACTGCAACAGGGGTTTCACAGGCCTGACTGGCTTGGTTCATGCTAACCAAACGATGAAGATCTTCCTGGATTCTATCCACTTTTCCCATCATTTCTCTGAGGTTGGATTCGATATCATCAATCCTTGAATCATGGTTGCTTATCTGATAGGAGGTATAGCTGACCACCTCACCCATATCCTTCACCTCTTGCACCAGAGCTTTGTTATCCATTATGCCTATTGCCATCATTTCATACAGACGTCTGAGGTTTTTCTTCAGGTCTGCAATCCCTGCATTCTCATTTGCCAGGTTCATATTGCCTTGCCTAGGAGAGCAAGTGTCAAGAGCTAAGCGAGAGAAACTAATAATAGCACCTTCCAGATTTTGAGTCTGTGAACCATAAAACTCTTCAAGAGCCGAGTGAAGAATGCTGACTTCTCGCAGGAGAGAATCTTGGTCAGCTTTGCATTTACAGGAAAGGGTACCAACGGCTCCTTCCTTCCACCCAAAACACTTGCAACCGAGAATCAAACTGTTATCAACTGCAAAAACCTCACCTTCAGGAAAACTGAGCCCGAGACCCGAATTCAAACGCCACAGAGTTCCGCCGTCGAGGGGAGAGCAATGACAGGAGAAGAAGGCAGCAAGGGCGAGCCTTTCTTTCACAAATGCCCTGCAAAAGGGAAGAGACTCCCACGGAATCTCCTGGAGAAATCCCTCTTCAACACCTGAAATCGCATTCAACAGCGTCCTCTCCGGCAAGAAAACAGAGCGAGTAAGGATTAGACCGCTGTTCAAAGGAGCTGCTGAGTGAGAATGGAGTCTAAGAGAAGTCATAGTGCGAAATAAGACAGGACCTGGAGCGTGTGAGCTGCAATGACAATAACTCAGGATAGGACTAAAGTTAATATCGTCGAGGATCGAGGAGAGCGGGAGCACACGCGACGATGGCATGGGAGGCAGTGGAGCGAGCCAAATGTGCACTGGAGTCTTGATAAATGCCCCTTGCTTCGTGGTCATTGCCATGGTGAATGAACCTCTTATTCCATAGTTCATTGTGGAAACCCATTTAAATACCCCTTGCATCGTGACCATTTTAATGGTAAACGGTCCTTTTATGCCATAGTTCATTATGGAATGGGTTTAGGGGGGGAATTAACCCCATTGAGTTGTAAGTGCCCTTGTGGGAGGGAAGCCCCCACGTTTGCCAATTCATCAGCGATCACATTGTTTGCTCGGAGAATATGATAGAATTCATAATGGGGAGAGAGCAGAGTGACAGCTTTATCATACAAACGACGACATTTTATCGAGCTAGTGATGTATCCATTGAGCATTTTATATATGACGTGTCTAGAATCGCCAAATATTGCAACCTTGTAGAGATTTGAGTCGACGAGCATCATCAATCCCTGTAGTAGGGCTGTCCATTCCGCCTCATTATTGGTCCTGCATCCAATTCCCCAGGCATAGGTTTGTTCAATTTTTCCTTCAGGATCCAAGAGGATCCCTCCCGCACCTGCCACCCCTGGGTTGCCCTTAGAGGCACCATCGAAAAAGAGAGCATAGATATTCTTTTCCCGAAGCCATGCCGTGAATTCACTGCTACTTTTCCTTATTTCCCATGAGTGTTTGCTGTGAAGCTGCTTGTTGATTGTGGTGTTGGACTGAGGGGAGTTCCTGTCTTTTAAATAGATCTTACACCAAGAAGCATGAGGCTCCGAGATATTTTCAAAGTGAGGAAAACTGATATTATTCGAGGCGAATTTTTCAGCTATCATCCCTACAGTTTTGGAGACTATTCGTGTAGGATCCATTTTTTGATCTTTAAAAATAGATTTATTTCTTGCTATCCAAAGTTGCCAACATACATTCTTGGGAATGGTGTTCCATAGTCGCCTGAGAATGGGCTTCTTTTTGAGAGAACCAGGGAGGTTTTTGTCCCAATCGTCAAGGAGCTGAGCTACTATTCTTGATGGGCTGAATATAGTTCCTGGGGGGAGAACACACTGCCATACTTTCAAAGAAACGCTGCAATGCATGAAAAGGTGGTTGGATGTTTCTTCTTCATTATTGCATAAGGCACACCGAGAAGGACCCGCTATCCCTCTTTTCCCAAGATTCTCAGCTGTAAGGAGTTTATTGTGGATCAGGAGCTGACAAAATGAATTAACTTTAGGGATGCTATCCACTTGCCATACTTTTTTCCATATTCACTCACTTGTTGCTGGTTCCGCTGAAAGTATCTTATACCCTTCGTTGACCGTATATTGCCCATTTTACCCCAACCTAAGCTATCCTTTTTAGTCTCATTGGTTGGTGACATGCCCTGTAGAGAAGCCATAAGGAGATTTTTAGCTTCATCCAGATGGATAGGGGGTGCAATTCTTCCCAGCCCTCCCAGATTCCTTTCGGGTTCCACGAAGGGAGATCGTATAGAGAGTATAAGCCTTCGCTGCTAGTCCATTCGGCCAAGTCATTCATCCTCGGAAGAGATGTGAGAGGGGGTTGCCCAAGAATTCTGCTTTCCCAAACCTTGATTTTTTTTCCATTTCTCGGGATCCAGTAGGAGTGCGATTGAATAAGGCTGAAAGAGGCTTTGCACAGTTGCCAAAGAGAGGATCCCTTTCCAGTCCACTCTCCATCTAGCTTTTTTGATTTGGGCCGTTTGATATATTTTTTCCTGACTACTTCTTTCCACCATTCCTTACTACCAGTAACCAACCTCCAAATCAGTTTTGCTCCCAATGCTTTGTTCATTTGCTCTAGGTCCCTGATTCCCAATCCTCCTTTGTATTTTGGCTTTTTGACAGTATCCCATTTAACCAAGTGAAATTTCTTTCTCTGCACCTTTCCCCCTTGCCAAAGATTTTTTTTTATTTCCTTACTTATGCTGTTTATGACACTCTTAGGTGCAAGGATCATCGAACTGGAGTATATCGGGTAAGAGGATGGGATGGAGTGAATGAGAGTTACCTTTCCTGCAAGATTTAACCACTTAGAGCTCAGAGCATTGATTTTGTTCTTGATTTTTTGTATGATCGGAGTCCACATAGCTGAGGCACAGGTTTTTTTAACAATTGGGATACCCGGGTAGGTGAAATGGGCTCAATTGTAATTGACTTTGATTTGCAGGATTTGAGATATGCTACGAAGAGTTGTGATGTTGCAATTCCAGCCATAGAGTTGACACTTGTTCAGGTTAGTCGAGTTTCCAGAGGGACAGAGGAAGAGGTCTAAGGGTTTCAGGAAGTTTCTTGCGATTTGTGGGGAGGCTATGCCTAACAGGATAGTGTCATCGGCAAAAAGAGCATGATTTATAGGATTAACTCCAGTTCGGAAGGAAAGGCCTGGGAGTAGACCTTCAGCTTGAAGTCTAGAGAGTCTTCTACTAAGAGAATCCGCCACAAGGATATAAAGAAAGGGGGAGAGGGGGCACCCTTGTCTTATTCCTCTAGAGGCCTTAAAGAAATCTGTGGGTCTCCCATTGATTGGGGGGGCTATCCAAGGAGAGTTTATGCAGGCTTGGACTTGATTTATGAAGGTAGGAGGGAACCCAAATTTTTTTTGAACCATCAGAATAAAGGAATGCCTCAACCGATCAAATGCATTTGCTAGATCCAATTTGATGGCCATACCTGGTTCTCCTCTCTTAGTACTGGAATGGATAGCGTCCTGAACCATAAGGATATTGTCACTGATTTGACGGCCAGAGATGAAGCCTCCTTGATTGGGGGAAATCAGAGACCGGACAATAGGCTTGAGTCTTAGAGATAGGACTTTTGAAAAGATTTTGTACGAGGCATTGCATAGAGAAATGGGTCTGAACCTTTTGATGGAGGAGGGATTTGCCTCTTTGGGTATCAAGGCCAGGAAGGTGGAGTTTGTGGCTCCTCCCATTTTTCCTTTCTCCATCCAGGAGATGAGACGCATGAGGTCCTTCTTTATTAACGACCAGAAGGTTCTGAAAAAGCGGATAGGGAAGCCATCGGGGCCAGGGGCTTTGTCCGGGTGAAGGGACCAAATGGCCTTCTTCACTTCTTCCTCGATTATGGGGGCTTCAAGCTGCAGGGTTTCTTCCGGGCTGATCAGGGCAGGGATGTCCCGAACCATTTCTTCCATGCATTCCTGTGAAACATTCTCCTCATCATTATATAAGTTTTCAAAAAAGCTTCTTACCTTCGTACTTATTGCAGCTTGCCCAGTGATGAGAGTGCCGTCCTCGCTTTTGAGCTCCCTGATAGTATTCCATCTCTGTCTGTCCCTGCATTGATTTTGAAAGAATTTAGTATTTTGGTCGCCTTCTTTGAGCCAGAGGACTCGCGATCTCAGTCTCCAGTCTTGCTCCTCCTACCTTAGAATTGATTGTAGGCTCTTCTCAAGTTCTATTTCTTTGAGGAGGTGATCCCTTGTGATTTTTGTCTCCTCCATTTTTGCTTGATTAGCTTCCATGCTTTTGACTATGTCCACTTTCTTTTTGGTGGGCTCCTGAAAATGAAGTTTCACCCATGATTTGAGGGTTTGTTTGACTCTTTTAATCTTTTGTTCCCAAGAGAAAGCTGGAGATCCAGGAATGAAGCAGTGCCAAACTTCAGCAATAATATCCTTAACTCCATCGGCCTCAAGCCAGAGATGATTGAAGTGGAAGGGGAGTGGACCTAGATTTTCTAGGGGAGGGAAGAAGAGACAGATCGGCTTATGATCAGAGATGGCTGAGCAAAGGAGTTTGGTCTCTGGATGAGAAGATAGGAGATGAGTGTTTACAAGCACCCTGTCCAGGCGAGCAGCTATGTGGCTGGGGCCAATTCTTTTGTTGCTCCACGTGAAGGTGCCGTTTTTAAGTTTGATGTCTGAAAGTCCCCAAAGAGAGATCAGGTCTTCAAGCCTTTCCTCGAAGGGATCCCTAACCTTTGTTCCTCCTCTACGTTCTTCAGCGGAGATGGTGACGTTGAAGTCGCCCGCTAAATAGCAAGGAAGAAGCATTTTGTCAGCACATTGATCCTCAAGGGATTTCCAAAAATTGTCTTCTTGGGCTTGAATGGTTGGGCCATAAATGTTCCCAATCCAGAACATTTCTTTGGTCTCTTTATTTTCTAGCTTGATTAACAGCCAGTTCTTATTTTCTATTGTCGAGAGCATTGCAAATTTGTTAGTGTCCCACTAGCTGAGAAGACCTCTTGATGCACCTATTGAGCTAATGGCATACCCTTCTCCTTTAGGCCAAAAGGTTTTTAATGTGGCTATACTCTCTTTCGCCGATTTTTTTGTCTCCTGGATAAGAAGGATTGAGGCCGATTCCATTGATTTGAACCTTTTGATTACTTCTATTTTTTGAGAGCCTCCTAATCCTCTACAGTTCCAGGAGACCAGCTTCATTATTTCTTGGCGTTGCGGAGTGCGCTTTCTTTCCTCTTCGGCACTAAGAAGGTATTTTCTTGCCTGGGGATTTTTAACCAGGAAGTCTAGGTTGGATTGCTTCCCTGCTGCTTTTTCCCTTGCTGCTTCCTGTTCCCTTATTATCTTGTTGGACTTTCTTCCTTTTCTGGAGAGGATTTCTTGCTCCTCAGTTGAGTTATTAGTGGATTCCTCCGAGCATGCTTTTGCCTTGGATCGAGTAATTGAAGCTTCTGAGTTTATTGTTGTTGCCTTCATTGCTTCTGACTGTGGTGGCTCCTCTTCTGGATCTTTCGTTTTTCGCTGGGTTAAATCTTCTTCAATGACCTCTTGCTCTAGGGACGGGCCTTCTTCCACATTCTCCTCTTGAGGGTCAGTCTCTTTTTCGTCATTTTGGAGTTCTTCAAACCTATTTCCGGAGGCGCTTTTTGCTGTAGCATGAGACTGCTTTGCTGCTGCATTTTTGCTGTTCTTTTCCCGCTTGCTACATTCCATCCTTCCTCCTGAACCCCTTCTTGCATGACTTTCTCTGGTTTTTTCGGACAAGTTTTTGCAAAATGCCCATATTCATGGTAGTACTTGCATTTGAAGGGGATTTGTTCATAATCCACTGTTTGCAGATGGTTCCATCTGTCTATGGAGAGATTGATGGGTTCCAGCAGCCCTTTCTCTAGATCTACCTCAACGCAGATACGGGCGCATGAGAACATTGGGGGTTTTGGCTCTAACTTGTCCACATATTTACCCAGAGTGTTTTCTATTGCTTTGAAGTCCTCGTCATTCCAGCAGTGAAGAGGCAGGTGTGGAAGTTTTACCCAAACTGGAACTGCCTTAGGTATGTCTTTCTCTGGATTAAAGGAAAGATCCCATTTGTTCAAATACATTCCTCTTGGTCCCATGAAATAGGGGCCGTTCCTGAAGATGAGATCTCGATCTTCCTTCTTCTCGAAAATGAAGGCAAAATAACCTTTGCCACAAAAGATTTGTTGCACCTCCCCCTGAATGAGGGTTCTCCAGTTTTTGTTGAGCCAGACATCTACTGAGCGAGGGGACGACCAGAGTCCTGTGAACAAACCGATTAGTCCTTTCTCAGAGAGAGTAACAGCTTTTCGCTAGGAGGCGGCTGAGGAGAGCTTGACTTCTGTCACATCTGCATGTTTAACAAATCGAGAGGAAGGAGGGATTGACGCTACGGAGGGAGGAAGAGAAGCAACGATGCTTTGGAAGCAGACTTCGACAGATGCTGGATCCAGAGGATCCATGGGGAGGCCGAGCGGGCCTGCAAACCCTAGCCCGCTCACTTGCAAGCACTCAAAACCCTAGTCGTTGAGCATTAGTTAAACATAATAATAATCAAGTTCATCAAGAATGAATTATTAGCATTGATATTAATGATATTATTTATTATTATGTTATATTTATATTTTTTTAATATAACATTACCTTCCCCTTAGAGAAGCTTTGTCCTCAAAGCTTAGAGAAGACCAGGCTTACCGCAGATTTTCTTTTTGAACGATCATCTCTAGATCCTTTCTTTTAGTATTGTGACAGTTGATGAAATGAGACGATACGAGTTACAAATTCCAAGGAAGAAATGTCGCCTCGTCGTTGATGTGGTCCATCCGAGATCTATCTTCATTGGAGCTATTTGATGGCTTTGTGGGGTGCTTCTTCTCGTTTGTTGCTTAGTATGTTGATTTGATGTTCTTGCTTGTCTGACAACATAACTTTTCTGTGTATGTTCATTTGAACCCTGTCGTTGGTCAAAATGACGTTTATAATTGGTGTATCGATAAAAGGTTTTTGTTGTTTGTTTTTTTCTTGGGTTGACTTCCTTTTGAATTGTGATGAGGACCGAATTTGTGTTTGTTTTTTCTTTCTCAACTTGAATATGATTTTCAGAGGGTCTGGATGCTTCCTTCTGGATTTGAACTAATTTGTTCTCTAATAGATTATTATTATTCCGAATCTTCTCGACCCTTTCATCTTGTGACTCTTTGTACTCTTTTAACTTCTCGATTTCTTCCTCTAGTTCTTGATTAATCTTCTTCGGGGAGGAATTTTCTTCGTTTTTTCCCTGTAATATTTGTTGGAGATCTTGAATCTTCGCTTCTAACTTTTGATTGCATTGTGTTTTATCCTTTGTCTTCTTGATTTGAAGCAACAATTTTTTATTCTGATCTCTTAGATGAGAGATCTCTTCATTTCGTTTTTGTATGTCCTTGTCGAATTTGTTTCTCGTAATTTCAAATTCCTTAGTTTGTTTGGTGGACTCCCGAATATGATCCTTCAATTTGGTATTTATTAAATCACTAAAATACTTCTCTTTGTTATTTTTAATATGTAATTAGTTATTGCTTTCCTTGTAGTATCCTAATTCGCTTTCAAGTTTTTGTGATTGCAATTGTGAGTTACTTTGTTTGTCTTTCATAATAAAATATTTACCACATATTGGGCAGGAGCGATTCCCATTCTTAAAAACTGTTGAATATTGGAATTCCATTTCGCAATAGGGACACTTAGTCCAAAATTTAGATCTATATATGGAATCCATGATTCTTCAATATATATACAATGCTTCAATATCTACCAAGACTTTATTTCCATTTTTTTTAATATCTTTTTTTTTAAATAATTAGTATTTCAATAAAATAATAATTACTATTTATTTTTTAATAAAAATAATAATTAATTAATAAATAATAATAATATTATTAATGCTTTTATATAAACTATATATATAGTTTAAAAAAATTAAAATATTTAAACAACTATAATAATTTTTTTCCTCGGAAAAACAACTATAATAATATTATTATAATGTTTAATATTTAAATTTTTAATGTTTTAAGTTTAATGTTTTTGATGGCAGGGAGGAGCGAGGATGAGGCACAGGGTTTGCAGGCTGGACGCTGCTGCGATGGGGCGATGGATGCTAATGAGTGGGGTGTAGTGGGGAGCACAGGCTGGCGAGGGAGTGTGTGCAACAGGGATTAAGGGAAGAGCTGTGTGGCATAGGCATGGGGGAAAAATCGCGGGAGTGCTGGGCTGATGATAGACGCGCAGTGGAGAAGGAGGTGGTGCAGGTGGAACGGAGGTAGGAGACGACCGAGTGGAGGAGAGGCGGTATGAAGGAGTGAGGGGAAGCTTCGAGGGAGGGGGGAATGGTGTGCGTGTGAGTGGTATGGAGTTGTTGGATGGTAGATGCAAAGAGGGAGTAGGACGTACTGTGGGATGACACGCAAGGTAGAAGAGTGGATGGGTGCCGTCAGTGGCAGCGTTTAGTGGACAGGAAAGGAGCGAATTGTGAGTGTATGAGGGCATGAGGGGTATGAGTCTAGGGAGATGAGTGGATAGGGGTGAATACAAGGGTTGTGTGAGAAGGTTGGTGCATGCCCTAATTGATAAGAAAAAAATTCAGTAGCATGTAATTTTTTGATCCTTGTTTCCTTCGAAGATGCAGAACCCTTAAAAAAAATCTGAGGCTGGTCAAAGACTTAGTTTGGAGAAACTCCCAAAATTATTTGGCCAAAAGCCAGTATTAGCAATTGCCCAAGAAGGGGCTCAAATACCACTAGAATAGAAAAAGTCAGTTTCTTATTGAAATACCTAGTGCAAATAAGATAAGTAATCCATGTATGGATGTAAAAATATATTTGATAAGATAAATGATGATATTACATTTACAATAGTGGGTCTTATATAAGCCCATCGTGCCCTTACTAAGAGGTATGTCTCTTGATTTAATTAATTAATGAATTATTAGCATTAATATTAATAATGTTTTTTATTATTATGTTATATTTATATTTTTTTATATAACAGATAGACAAAAGTTGGCCTTAGTGGATGTTAAAATAACCATTGTTATCATCATCACAAGTAGTAATTTCAAAAAGAGATATAAAGAAGTTTCAATAATGTAATAACATTATCCATGGTTTAGAGCTCAATCTCACAACTAAAATGAAAATTCAAACATTTACAACAACTATGGGGCTCTAAAGTAGTCTTAATTTGCTTTTAAATCAATTTTTTTCCTTCTTAGTATTTTTATTTCTTCATGTTTATTTTAAGAAAGGTTTGGAGGTTATGTTTGGATTGGTTTGTCTGGTCCAAAAGTTTTAGGGTCTAGAAAGTAGTTTTAATTTGCTTTTAAATCATTTTTTTTCCTTCTTAGTATTTTTATTTCTTCGTGTTTATTTTAAGAAAGGTTTGGAGGTTACGTTTGGATTGGTTTGTCTGGTCCAAAAGTTTTAGGGTCTGGAAAGTAGTTTTAATTTGCTTTTAAATTGACTTTTCCCCTTTTATTGTTTTTTTCAAGTACGGTTTGGAGGTTGTCTGGACTGGTTTAGTTGGTCCAAAAGTTTCTGGGTCTGGCCATTCCTGAGTGTGGTTGGTCCATAATCTCTCTTGGGAACGTCATGGAACTTGCACAACCCATCTTTGGTAGCAAGGAACCCTTAGACAATAACTTCCCAATTTTGTTTACATCTTTCAATGTTGAAATTAGCAACAATAACTGCGTAATCGTTTGCAACAAATATCTTTTTTTTTGTAGCTTCACTTCAGGAAGAAAAGAGAGAAGCATATTTAGGCATATGATGTGTACAACCATAATCGACTATCCACTCACTTTGTGTAGTGTGAGCATGCAGGGTTTGAGAAGCACTAACAAAAAATGTATTGTTGTCTACCTTACCTTCTAAGTGCTAAGCATTAGATGATCGCCTAGTCGACATGTTTGCTTTAAGGCTCTTGACCTTCTCATCTAGATCTCTAGTTTTCTATTAGCAAACCTTCTCCACGTGTTCCAATTTTGCGCATTAGCGATAGCAACAAGTCTTAAATTTTAATCTTTCTACATTTCTTAGTAGAAGTTTGCTCATCATGCTTCTTCTTTTTGTTTGGTTAATGCAATCTTGACTTTTCTCCTAGTTGCATTGTCGACCTCTTTCTTTGTAATTTTGTTGACCTTTTTCCTTCAATAGATGGGATTGCTGCTTGACATCTAATTTTTATTCATCAAGCAGTTTCTCATGTGCCCTAATTATCAATCCACATAAAGAACCAAAGGTATAGTTCTTACCATCTTCTATTTTGGATCCCCAACTAGCATGAAATGTTGAACAAAATATGTCATAGGGTGTCTTCGGGTTCACGAGGATTGGTTCAATGAGTTGACCATTTTTCTTTGGAAATTCCTTGCCACATTCACACAACTTCAATTGTAACTCCTTAACACGAGCCAAGCAAATTGTAACTCCTTAACACGAGCCAAGCAATCCTCAATTCTTTCAAAAGAGAGAGGATCCAGAGAGATTAACTCTTTCTCAATTTGCATGAGTTGATTTTCGTTAATCCTATCAAATATATTCTTCAACTTTTTCTAGACCTAACGAGGATAGTCTATCCACTTGTATGAAAGTGAATTTAGATAGGATGTAGAGACAAAGGAACACTTTATATGTAGATGCCCTTGCTACTATGAGGTATGTGGGTGGTTTCATTGTTTGTTTAGAGAGTCTAACTCCCTTTCCACCTATTTTCGATATCAAGATCAGTGGTGCCTAGCATTGTATCTAGAAGAGGCACTCAAGCTCAAAGCTCACATCTTCTGGTCTCCCACTTGATTGGACACTACTCAGTGGATCACATATTTTTTCTCAGTGCTCCCAATGGATAGGGGCACCAAGTGATAGGCAGAGTGCAACACAATTCCAACTCCCAGATTGGTGAGACCCTGGGCTGCATTGCAACCCCTGATTGTGAGACCCATGAGGGGTTGTCGTGTGAGGTTTTGGGTTAGTGCACTTTTGACTAGCAGGTAGCTCCGCTCCACTAGATCCCGACTGTGGGTCACCTCTTCTAGATAAAGAGACATCATGCAGGCCAGATCTAGCTAGTCCAGCTAGATTTCTATATATAGATTCTTTCTTTCGGCCTCCGATTGTAGGAGAGCTTCACAGTCGACTTCAGAGCAGGACCCCTTCTCTTCTCGATTGGACAATAGGCATTTGGAGCATTGTGGCTCTCTTGCACTTGGTTCCAGGGCATTGTATTTTCCTTTTAGCATTATGTTAGCTGTGTCCAGATCTTAGATATTGGCTTTGTTTCTTGCTTTTATATGAGTGGCATTTTTGCACTCCCATTTTGTTTTGCCACATATGTACCAAACAGTACCGTTGACCTACATTTGGTCTTGTAGGAAAAGGAAATGAAAATGTGGGTCTTGGATGATCTTTGCTTATTAGTAAAATCAGCCACCTGGGCGCTAATTAGTAAAATGACCAGGTTAAGATTTATCAGATCCTAATGTTTGATAAAGGTAGAAAGTGAAAAACCTCTCCTAAATATGGTGTCATCATCTGCTTTAGAACTTGAGAAAATCTGGACAAGGGACATAAAATAAGCACCGAGAATTGACATATCAGACGGCCTACAAAAGGAAGAGAATTATCAACGTTACAGAAGTATAGCAAGTGCCAAGAAGTTTCTTTTCCCAAAATAAACGTGTCTTAACAAAATGAAATGCATATCAAATCCACAGAGGCTAACAAATTTTGTTACAACTTCCAAGGATCTTTATATGCGGGTTAAAAACCTTTTAGAGAGCTTTTAAAGAAGATAATTAAGTGGAAACTCTAGCAATGGTATTCTGAGACTTGATTGCTGAAGTGGTTTACAATCTGGAGTTAGCTTTCTTGTCAATGTTGCAAACCCCTTTTGCCTTGGCCTTATGTATTGATCTGTATCCACTGTTATTCGTTTGTGAGGATAGGTAATTTTTTTCAACTCTTTTATTTCAATTATGACTTTATTAATGATTGTGAGTATTCAGTTAAAATTTACTGTTGTCCAATGTATTGTTTTTACATTTTGATTTTCTAAACTGTAGAATAAGCTCAGTGCTGTCTATCCATTGAATTTTTTCTCACCAGAATCTATCCGGCATGAAAATTCACCGTTACTTTTGCTTACTTAATTTTAAATATTGATATGGTTGCATTTCTTTTGTTTAAATGTGCATTGCAAGTTTATACTTTTTCTGCTTTCAGTGTGTATTTCTACAGTTATCTGGCCAGTTGGAACTTCATAATTTGTGAATAAGTTATCCTTAATGTAGGTCATTGGCAGGTTAAGTTAGAAATATAGTAACTCAATCTTTTTTTGAAGCTACGTTAGCTTACAATAAAATTTATTGTTATGAGTAAAGTATATTTTGATGGAAGTTGATGCAGCCCATGAAAATGGCAGCTTTTGCCATGTTATCTGAATCTCTTTTAATTTTATTAGATGTATTTATTTTTTAGCTACTCTTCGAATTCCAAGATCAGGTTCAACTTAATCAACTTGAAGTGGCTCATTAGACCACATCTTGTTGGTTCTGAACAATTGTATCCTTCCAATATATCTTATTTTATTAATAGGACATAATTGCTTGATTTAATTTTCTATTTTGTGAAAAGGTTGTCATGGATTGAATATGAGTTTTGCTGTCACTGTCAGGCTATTGGGGCTGAACATGGAGAGGCTTTTGAAGCTTATAGACCAAATGGGCCACTAAAAGTTGATGTGGTAAGTGCCTTTCAAGCATGCGATCAAATGTTGTAATCTGACAGGCTATATTGAATCTGTATCTGACAGCGTTACAATTTCTCTTTGTAAGTTGTGGGCATTTCAGTTTTTTTTCCTTTTAATGTTCCAACCTGAAGTATAACATTCTTTGTTAACTATCACAGGATTTCCTAAATGACCGAATGCGTGAAAGTGGCCTTCAAAGAATACGATATGCTATGAAACCTGATGAGGCTTTTGGTCTTATTTTTTCCTGGGACAATGTTGTGGTAAGTGACATTTGGTATGATTTTGCTTGCAGTTGAAATGTTCCACCGATAGATGAGAGCTATTAGCCTTTAGTAGTCTCTATTTGGGCTTGCGAGCTTGCTTGTAGTCGAATCCATCACCTCAAAGAGCTTGTTTGTATGTTTTATTCTGCTTCAAAAATACACCTATACAGTCATTATGGTACTGGCATAATGTTACCAGACTCATCCTGGTCCAAGTTGACTCTTGACTCTGAGTCAGCACAGCGAGGAAAACGAGCTTAGTCTGTTCCATTCTGAATTTGACTTGGCCCTGAGTTATATTTGTTAGTATTACTTGGACTTTCAAGTCAGATGCAAGTCATATCAACTGAGCTAGTCCTGCAAGTCAGATGCAAGTCATATCAACTGAGCTAGTCTTGCAAGTCAGAGTTGTTCATGTGTCTATAAAGTGGGTCATCTGTCTATAAAGGGCAGAAACAAGCACTTATTTTGCTTGTTTCTGACTTGAATTCATAGTGGACAAATGGATGACCTGTCAACTATTTAGAATCCATGGTATTCTATTCTATGTACTATCATCCGTGTTTTTTTAAACCCATGTGTTAATGTCTAGCAGTCCTAGATAAATGAGATGGACTTTACTCAAAGGTGCAGAGTAAAGCTAGTGGGTTTTAACTTTTATTGCCATCCTAATTTGCAACCATTCAATATTCTATTATATATTTGCAGATTTACTCAGTGAATTCTGTAATAAACATGAACTGTTTATTTCTTCTCTCAATATAACTATAATGTATTCAAATTACCAACATTTAGTCAAGACAATTGTAAAGTAAAAATTGAAATGTCAGATTTGATGTATTAGACATGATTAATTCCATGGGATGGAAAAACAAGTTAGAAGAATATTTTGAGTTTCTGGATTTGAACTGAGTTTTTGGTTTCATAGTTAGCCATAATAATATTTTAAGTTTCTGGATTTGAACTGTGTGAGAGCTTTTGGGTTTCAAAAGCTCTCACACAGTTCAAATTCAGAAACTTAAAATATTATTATGGCTAACTGTGAAAAACTTCATTCTCAGAATATTTTGAGTTACACTGTAGTCAAAATGACATCGAAAATTCAAAAAATCAAGATTCAAGCAATGAACTTTGAAGGGCCCACTTACGACTGTTGCATGTGGTGGAAAACCCATTCAATAAATGTGAGTGTAAGTTGTAGTGCATTCAAAATATAGTTTTTTAGGATGTTCTAGGACATGGAAGAAAATGATGTATTTGGAAAACTTACCCTATTACAACAGAAGGGCGATATGTTGAATACACCTATGAATGGGAAATACTTGTGACACAAGTGCTAGGGTTAACCCAAGAACAACTGATTCAAACTTATGTCATGCGTCTGAAAGGTTATCTAAAAAATGAATTCAAGATGCATAACCTTATATTTGTCAACAAAGCAAGACTCAAGGCAAAATTAGCATAAAGGAAGATTGCAGACAGACACCAGTCTTCTTATACACCGATTGATGAGGATCTGAACATCAGTGCAGAGCTATCCATTCAGCTATGAAGAAAAAACAGATAGATGCCACCTCATCAACATGAAAGCACTAAGTAACAACACGTGGAGCAATATTTAGGTAGAATAATCTCAAAGGAGTCAAAGTCGATCCAAATAAAATTAGAGCAATTACAGAAGGGCCAAAACCCAAAAACATCTCAAATTGAGGGGATATTCGGGATTAATAGGACACTGCTAAAGGCTTATAAAAAGTATTCACACTTTGTCACCCCTCTTTTGAGCATGTTAAATAAAAATTCGTTTTAATCAAATAAAGAAACAAAAGATTGTTTTTAATCATTGCAAATTATAATGATTGTCACTCTGGTCCTGGCCACTCCAAAGTTCTCAAAATATAATGATTGTCACTCTGGTCTTGGCCACTCCAAAGTTCTCAAAACCCTTCATAGTGGAGTGTGATATTTTAGGATTTGGAACTGGGGCCATGTTAATGCAAGAGGGACCACCAATAGCTTTGGAAAGTCCTTCTTGCATGAGGTATGTCTATATTATTTGTTTTGAAGGTAGGTGGTTTATCTATGTTTATAATTTGACAATTTAATTCTATATTACTTGTTTTGAAGATGACGAGGGACTTATGGCAAACAAATGTTACCTATCATATATGCATGAGTTAAGTGGCGCCAATACATTTTAGGTAACAAGATTATAATTCATCACAGTGGAAGACCTTTACAACTAAGAAAATAAGAATATTGCAATTTTTTTATCTTGAAACATTCCATAAAAAGGGGAAATTCATTGTAGTTGTAGATGCAGTGTCATGAAAAGATGAAGAGATGTCATCTTGTGTGATTTTAGTTCTAGTTCCAGGTTGGTTAGATAAAATCTGGGTTGAATATGTCAAAGATTCTGATACATATACCGTAATTGGCAATATCAATCAAAACCCAAGGGGGGTAGTCCCTACAAAAGAGTTTCCAAGGCTCTTAAGTGTTTTAATTGTTTTAAGGATAGGGTTGTTTTAGAAGTTAGAAATGAATTAACAAAACACTTTGCAAAGTAATAGAACTTAATTCAACAACATAACAAGATATATCAATAATCACAACGTGACTGTAAGCAAATAGAGAATGCAGGAATTAAACTAGTGCCAATATGGAGTCACAAAACAATGAATGCTGTTGAAAAATGGAAAATATTTTGTTGTGTATTTGGTCAATTTTAATTATTACAATGATGAGTAATTAAAGAAAGGGGATTCCCGATATACCGAATGGTACTGGGAATACGTCCAAATTTTGGGAAAAGTGGCTCCGCACAGGAAAATGTGGGCTAGATGGAGTTGTGGGGGGGTGTTCAACACTACACTAATAAGGATGTAGACTAATAGGACCCCACGATCGCTTTCTAATTGTTATAGCTTTCCCTCAATAATTTGCCCACTACTTCTCAAAGTCGTTACGTCGGATTTTCGTAATGTTCTGGGTTGTTGCTTTTATTAAAATGAGTTGATTAATTAGATGTGAAAAAATTAATAAATGCACGATTCCGCTTTTGATATCCCCAAGGCTCGGACAAAGCTATGAGGGGTAGAACATACACAGAATAGGCAAATGTTTATTTCAATTTATGAAAGCAAAGTACAAAAAAGATACAACCATTCTAGGACGGATTGTGTGCTTGTGTAAACATAAACATCAAAGAAACTTATGAGACTAATTACTACGACAATAAAATGCCGGGTTAGTATTTGATTACTTTGATTGAAATTGTAAAGTTGAAATAAACTTGACTGACCTAATAATTATAGTAATCAAATCTAATCTAAAACAAAAAATAAAACCACTTCAAGGATAGATAGAGTCTTCCTCCAAATAGGGGAAGAAGGGTGTGGGAGCCGTAATCCCACTTGCTCTTTTATTAAATTATTACAATGCTGATAATTAGATGAGGAGCTACCTTTTGACCTTATAATTTGATCAAAAGGCTTACAATAGCTTGCTAAAAGGAGGGAATTGAAGAGGGGGGATTTGGAGGTGCTCTGGGAGGCTAAAAACTTTGAAATTCCGCCAACACTTCCTCTTGTCCCGTCAACATTATGTATAAAACAATAAGCTAATTGTTTGTAAATTAGTGGATTAGTGTAAAAATACAATGCAAATATTACAACTTAGTACTTCGAAAAGTAAAGAGATTTATGCCACTTCAAGTACTAAGAAATCAACTAGATCTAAGCTTACGATAGCAAATTAAAAGCACTTTTAGATCCAGTAAAATGAACAAGCTAAGAATAAATCTAAGGTTGCTTTTAAAGGTAACCAAAGAAATGAATCGATTTTAAAGGGACGGAGAAAGGATCTCAAGTTCTAGCTTGAATCTTTGTGAGGACGTAGAGGCACCTGAAATGCAAGAAGCGTTAATCCAAAGATAAAGAATAAAGAGAATAGGGATGCCACCGGGCTCCCACTTCTTCTTCACCTAAGATGATCTGCAAGCTACACAAAACTCCAAACATGTGAGATCAAATCTAGTGTGGTTAATTGAATGAAACAAGAAGAATATAAGTATTACCGACTATAGTTTGTTGCTTCTTAATCTTGGATAATCAAACACAAGCAAACAATTTAAAGCCTTTAAATGTTTACTCTATGAGCTCAAAATGAATTTCTAATCTAGATGTTAGATCTGCAAACTTATAAGAGATAAACAACAGCTAGCTAAATATCACCTTGATTAAGCACAACATTCACATTCATGGGATTTGGCACAGTTTGGACCTCCATATCCTCAACTTTATTCAAAAAATGATAACAACCAATCATTATAGGAGGCAGAGGTTACTTGCTTCATGAAAATGAAGAGCAAGTGCCTCGCTTAAATAGAAAAGAGAGAGAGCCAGAGGGGGGCGCACTTGCTTCTTTGGCTCGCCTCGGAATGAGTTGGAATTGAGTGGCAAGGATTGGTGAAGGCTAAAAAAATTCATCCTTTTGGAAACAAAACTCAAACATACTGCTTTTCTTCACACTTGCCATCCTTTACTTGGGAGTTGCGCCCACCTCATGGGGAAATGTGCCCTACTCACTTTAGCAAAATTGCCTTGCCTTAAATGCCTGAGAAAAACACTCCGAAGTGTTTTAGAACGTTAGAAATGTTTCCACTTTGCTTTTCTAACTCAGAAAACTCACTTACATGTTTTTGAGTTTTAACTTTTTAGAAATTGCTGGATTCTTTATTTTCTTCATTTTTTTGGTCTTTTTTGGGTTTTTTGCTAAGTTGCACGAAACGGGGGAAATGTGACCTCGCAAAATTTTGGAAATGGGGAATTACAATATATATATATGAGCAAGAACATTTTTTATTTTAAAAAATAAATGGAAATTCAAAGCATACATTATACATGTCGACAAATCATTGCCTATATTGAGATCCTATTCATTAATAACACCCTATGCCTCCCTCCTCTAGGCTTTAGCTTGTGCCTCTAACTCAAATTTTAAACTTGATCCTTCAAGGGCATTAGTCAACAGCTCAAAACCCTACAATTTTGATGAAACTTCCTAATCCAATCGTTAAAATAAGGTAGAGCTTCCCATGCTCAATAAATAATTTTGTTTAAGTGAAGAGTATATTTTTATTAGTGTCATGACAGAGGAGTTCAATAATCAACACCACCAACATCAAGGTACATATAGGGGTTGATGTGCTTGATTAAATGTCAATTCCATGCCCTCATACATGATAGAATCCGGTGGAAACTTTGCAATCTTGAAATCCTGAAAACTATTAAGTTTGTTGAATTTTGAATGGGATCTAATATTCTACTTTTTGCATATGAAGTCCGATGAGGTTGGAACCACTCTCAAACATCCTGAAACAATTAATGGTAATGTTAAAAATTTAAGTAAAATGATGGAAAATAAAAGATAAGGAGAATGCCACTTTTACTTACCATTAATATCACCAAAAACTATTGCTCTATGGTGGCATTTTTTTGGAAACGTGACCTCATCAACTGCAACCGTATTGGAAACGTGTTTTCGTATGGACGAAATGCGTTTCCATCTCGAAAACATGTTTTGTATGTGCGAAAACGTGTTTTCACGCCGTACGGTACGCGTTTTAGAGTTCTGAAACGACGAAACGGTGGAAACACAGTTGGGGCCCATGTTTCCTGCAAAATAGGTTTTTTTGACTAAAAGTTAATTAAGTGAAAAATAAATCACTTAAATGCTTAGGGAAGTGGATTTAAGGGTAATATGGGTGCTCTGAGTTAGAAAATGAGTACCCCCATGCCCAAATCGGACTCTAGACCACACTTTTATTACATTTTTTATTTTCCGAATTAAATGATTAAAAAATAGCCTCAGTTTATGGGAAAAAATATTTTTTTCAAAACTAAAAAAAATCCTAGGGGGACCTAATACATGTTCATATGACTCAAAAACAATGATTAGCATGGTAATATACATTAACACCTAGGTTTTAATAACCTCCTAAGGCTTATCCATTAAGACACTTACTCTAGCTTTGGAGGAGCGGGTGAAAAACTCAAAAATTATAAGTCATTAAAAAACGACATATAATTTCAAAGGAAAAAACACCCTAGAGTAAAGTATTGAGGACCAAGTCCTAGGAACACCAAACCGTTTACATAATTTTCATCATGCTAAGTCATTTATTACAATATCCTTGCAGGGTATGAACATGTAAAAAATATAAAAAGGTACCAATACTTGGTTTTGATGAATCCTTGGAAATTCTGAGTCCTGAGTAGGGACAATTGACTTGTTCTGATCCTTGGTGGCTCACTGGAAATCCCCTAAGTGCAACTTAGTGGATAACAAATTGCATTTAATATAGTGATGCACGGTCTCACATGTGTGACTTTACGACCTCATTAATTGTTGCACGACCCTTGAAATTCGTGCCAATTGCCACATGATTTTTTTGTTGAAATTCAAGGTTAGATGAGTTTTAACACAAGTAGTAAACCTTAATGCATGGATATATAGACTCAGATTTACAATAGTATTGCTTAATAAAATTTAAACTGTAATAAAACAAAACAACATAATTTTTATCTCTTTCAATTTAACGCTGTGCTGGTCACTGCGTTAAAGTTAGTCTAATTTTACCGCTCAGCTGGTCATTGCGTTAAAGTTAGTCATTGAAATGTTTCACCAAATGCCATGTACAGAAAGATAAATAAATAATGTACAGGAGATAACAACATTAAAGAATCATAACCATTATTTGAATCAACCTTATACTCAGATACTTTTAAGTTTGATCTTGTCACCGAAGGGACAAGTCAATCAAATTGGGTACCTTGAGAGAGAGTTCAGGTAGAAGTAAATAGACCTCAGATTCTTCAATCAAAGTAGCAGCATAGTCATACTAAGAAGAGACACAGTCACACTGTTGATAGTGACTTACACAGTCAAGTGAAGGTAGATCACGTTGAGCAGGAATGAGTCACGCTGCAAGGCAGACTTGAAGTCACACTGATGTATACACAACCATGATAGGATAGAGACCGCATGTTTACATGTATAATTAAAACCACACTAGGGTAGAAACCACGAGTAAGACTAATAGCCCGGTGTAATCACGCTGGTGTGTTTACGCTCATAGTTTACAGTCATGCGGATGGTGAAGTGCAAGCAAGGTAAACACGCAGGAGGAGATCAACGGACAGTCACGTTGAGGAGCATGTAGTCACGGTGTAGGGTGCAAGCAGAACGATCACGCTGGAGCCTGCAATCACGCTAAAACCCACAATCATGGTTGGAGCCCGCAATCACAGTTGGAGCTTGCAGTCACGATTGGAGTCCGCAGTTGCACATGGTTCGGGAGCTAGCCTAGACACGCAGGAACCTGTGCGGAATAGAAGAGAAACCGGCGTAGAAGAAATCACGCGCAAAAAGAAATAGCAGCAGAAGATAAGACATGCTGGAGGTGTCCACGAATCAGGGAGCTAGCCCAACCACGCACGGAGTAGAAAGGATGCGCGAAACTTGCAAGGAGAAATAGCAGCGGTTGAGTGTTAAGGTAAGATCACGGATGTAGACACGGGAAGATTCAAACACTCAGAGGGATCAGACGCGAGATCAGGATGAATAAGCAGAAGAAGATTCATGAAAGGCTAACAGAGAGAAAACTGGTCACGCTAGACAAGATTGAATGAAATCTTGGATAAGTTCTATAGCCTTTTTATAAGGTATTGGGCTAAAGCATTTACAAAGGTTCAAGATAATAAGTGGTCCAATAAAAAAAGTTAAAAGTTAAAATAACAAAGGTTCAAAATAATAAGTGGTCCAATAATAATAAAAAGATAAAAGTTAAAATAACAAAGGTCCAAATAATAAAACCATAAAGTAAGTAAATGGTCCAAAGGTTCAAATATAAAACCATAAATGTTAATGGTTTTATAATAAGGTCATAAGGTAAAAGTTTCATAATAAAACCATAGAGGGTCAAAGGTCCTTTTTAAAACATAAAGTAACCATAACAATAAATGGTCTTTTAATAAAACCATAAGGTAAATATACTTAGGGTAAAATCCATAAAGTAGGAGTCATTATAATCAAAGGTACACACAAGTAAGAGTGCCAGGGCCAAGTAAGGTAAAGGACCAAGTGTCAACCAAGAGGGTCACAACAACCCACATACCCACAAAATAAGGTGAACCATAAAAGGTGGACATACGACTCCTTTATAGGACCAACAAACTAGTAAAATTTTCTCTCTCTCAAGGTACATAGTTTTATATATTTTGTCATCACTGTATAAGGGAAAGATCCAAATGAATGGTACAATCCTCAACACTGTTCCTAAGGGTTAGGCGCTAGGGACATTGTCAAGGGGTGGCCAGTCCCTTGAGAAGCAACATAGCAAATATCGATTAGAAGAGGGGACATCATTATCTTCCAATCTTAAAGAATGGCTTTCATCCCTAGGCTGAGTTTCAGTATCACACTGAATCATGTTGATCAACCCTTGGACCCTGACTGGGTCCTCCATTCTTTCGGAGAATGGTCCTCTGTACTAAGCTGAGCTTCACTCCCAGATTGAAAGTTGATCAACTACATGCAGGACTTACTTGGACATCGCGTCCCTGGTCCCAGACCAGAATATGTCTTTGCCTTTACCTGCAAGATCTACTTGGACATCGCGTCCCTAGTCCCAGACCAGAATACCCTAGAGGCACAGAGGGGCCCTAGCCACATGCTAGGGGCTTTGCCATGGCATCAATCTGCTTGGTCCTAGACCAAGAACCCCATGAGACTACTGAGGGCCCTAGGGTACCTTCTAGGGTCTTACTTTGCCCTAGTCAACTGACTAGGGTACCATCCTCTCTGAGAATGGGTTTCACAGCTGCACTAACTTTAACATTTTTTGCCTCGAAAAACGTGCATGTCAAGGCTGAATTTAATGATGTACGATCTCATTAAATGTTGTATGGATGCATTGATTGTTGTACATGCTGCCTCGATTTTTGTGCCTATTTTCAGCCTTGAAAACAGTGCCAAACTCCTTGATTTCTGTTCTTGGTACGATCTGCAATAAATGATGGTACAGCCTGCTTTGAAACTTGTGCCTACTCCTTGGAATTTGTGCCCTGCTCAATTTTCTCAATTTTTGTGCAAGGGTTTTCCCTCTTCCTCTCTCAAAATTGATTTCTCTCTTCTTGCTCTTCTCTTCTCCAAAATTCTTTTTTTGTGAAAGTGAACAATGTTTTTGTTTGAGTAACTACCATCTTAAAGATCAGTGGCCAAGATTAAAACATGACTAGATGAGATCTAGGGTTCATATTAAATCTCACTTTTCTCATTAAATGATATTCACTCACATTTAAATATTAAATAAGACATTAATTACTCACCCGCCTTTTTAATTTTCATAAAGTCACATTTTAAATTTATAAAGCATTCAAACTCACTTTATAAAAATAAAGTGCTTCACACTTCATAAAGTACTAGGGACCACAACTTTAAGTGTTCTTGCCCACCTGAAGGCATCACAAGGTGAACAAACACTTCCTTGATATTTTTCAACAAAACAAAGGGGTACAATAAAATATAATAGAGAAAAGTCTTAAATTTGGGAGATAGCCTTATTCAAAACAATACTTATGTATTTTGGATATGTTTTTTCCTTTCTTCCTATTGTTATGATGTTAGGATTTAAGATTTTAACCTCGCAATGTATTCCTCAACAATGTTAAAGTCACCGATCTTGAGATTAAAAGTTTGGTCTCGAGTTGGTTGGCCTGAGTGGTATTCATAGTTTCAAAGAGATTGTCGAAGTTGTCTTGGATCTCTTCCACACTTTTAATGTCCTTGGTATGATGAATTTGATCTAGCTTGATATATAAAGTGATAAGCTTGAGAGCTTCATCCTTCTTCAAACATACAGGATCATATTTGTCACTGTTAGCAGAAAAAGGGGTTTTGCCAATTGCAAGGTACATCGATAAACCTTTTCTTCGAAGAAGGGAGTCATTTGATCTACCCAAGTATGATACTTGGCCCCATTCAATTGAGCAAACATCTACTTTGAATCAATTAAACTTAGCAACAACAAGAAGAAACGTTCATATGGAAGAAGAAGGTTTTGGGATGTTCTCCTTTATAGGTCCAAGGTGTAAATCCCTAGGTATCTCTACCAAAGGAGGCAATGGCTTTGAAGAAGGGTAAAATACCTTAGGGTACCCAAGGAGACCTTGGAAGAGAGGCATTTTCCTAAGAGTGGCATTTAATTTTCTGGGACCCTTAGAAAACCCCAAAAACGAAGATCCAAGAAAACCCCAACATCTCAGTCATAAGATCAATCCCACTTGCCAATAGTTTTCATGTCAACCGATGAATTGAGAAACTAAGGTTCACATCCACTTTGATAGCATGTTGAGATTCATAAGTGAGAGCAAAAGAATCAAATCTAATCAAAGACAAACCTAATCTTTGCAAACCTAGTCATAAGTGTGCTAGAGAGAGATTACCCTAGTATGCTAGAGAGGGATAAATCATAAAAATGCCCAAGCACATGTGCACTACATGAGATGCATAAGTGGACATGAAGGAATGAAATGCCAGCCACAAGAGAATGCCAAGGATAAATGTTCCCTTAGTCATAAAGCACTTTATAAGAGATATCAAGAAGCTTACAAGATGATGAAACACAAATGAGAGTTGGGGTGTATTTATAGTATATACACAACTTAAGTAGGGTGCTATTCCTAAGATGGATCAATGAGCTTACATTTACAAGTTTGACTAGGTTGTCCTTAACTTCCTAGTATTACAATAAATGATATTAAATGATGAAGGATGGCCTTAGCCGATTACAAATGCATTAATGATACATATGAGTATGTGTGGCCACATGTGAACGCAGGAGATTATACCCATAATTCTAATATAGTTGGGCCTTGGACTTGAGTGCTTCACTAGGAATCCATACAAGAAATATTTACAACATCTACATTATGGGGTCATTTATTTAAGCTCATGTGGCTCAACATCCACCATTATAACTACACATTTGCAATTTATATATAATTTGGTCCAATACACTCCAAAGGTCAAAACTAAAGTATTACAAGGAGCATTGGGTTCACCTTTACACAAGGATGTGGCTCCAATATAGAAGGTTATTTATTCGTTAGTTTCCAACATTTTAAATGGCCCACAAAACTTAGGCGACAATTTGGTGCTCCATATTGGGGAAGGTCAAGTTAAATATCTTGACATAAAATGTCTCCTTCCCAACAATACTCAAAACCTTTACAAGACATTCTGAGTTCTTTTCTATCTTTACCATGAATTATAATATGTGATTGTGCATAAAGTAGGAAAAACAAGGTGATATAACAGGCTTTGGAAATGGAGACTTCAATGTAGATAATTATTGCACTTTCTTTTCGGTATTGAATCCTTTTTGGTGCTAACTTTTGTAGTCCTTTTTATGATTGAAACTTGAAGTCCAATTGTTCTCTTAATGCTCTTAGCTTTCTGCTCGAGAGACCCAAATTGATGTTCAACCTCTGTAGACCTTCTCAGCCTATGAAAAATATCTTACTCTCTTTGCCATGTCTCTTGGTTTTAATAGAAGAGATTCTATATTTGCATGGGGATTTCAATGTGCTGCTTCAGCATTTTTCTCAAGCATAAAGCAGACTTAACTGTTGACTTGTGTCGTCTTTGTTGTATGGCAAGTTTAAGAAGTTCAGACTGGTTGTATTTTAAGATCGCTTTTCTTAGACTAGAATACTCTTTAAATTTCAACTGGTTTTGTTTTGGCTCTTATTTGTTCTGGTTAGTGAAGTTAAGAATGCTATTCTACTATATTCCAGGACTTTGTAGCTAAATTCTGCTACGTAAACTAATGATGAGAGATTCCCTTGATATTTAATCAGGCAGATACTCGGACGCTCAGGATAGATGCTTGGAATCAACTTGCTTCTGAAGAAGGTAAACACAGTATCTTGGGTTATAGTTTCAAAACATGGAGTTTATTTATTTGCCTTTAAAAGTTATGACATGTCATGCACATTGTAATACTTTGTAGGGTGTGCAAGTCTTAAAATAACATATATAATCTACTTAGTTGAAATGTGAACCATTTGACAAATATCATCAATACAATATAATATCCTTTCAACAAAGGCTATTTCTTAATTTGTACGTAGACGAGCTTTGTCTACACAAGCTTAACTTGGGGGAGGTTGGACTTTTGGAGATAGACTACTGATAGCTTGAATCTAGTTATAGCTTATAGGAGGTATCTTCTTCATTTAGGTGTGTCTCATGGTCTTTTCATTCTAAATGGATTTCAATGTTTCCTTGATTATAGCCACTCCACCTACACTCCTTATAGTGGAGGCTGAGTGTAGGGCAATGTAATTGATTGACTATGCACTTTCTAACAATGTATTGATCCCCCACCTTAAAGATTTCCCTGTTTCTCATTCACTTACTGTAATAGATCATGCTCACTTAGCCTTCTTCCTTTTGGGTCTCCCCCCTCTTCCTGTCTTTTCTTGAGGTCCCTCATCATGCAACACGATGTTGTCTATTTTGGTTATTCCTATGTCACAACTTATTACCTCTCAAATCTCACATTTCATACCTAGGTTTTAGTCCCTTCATAATGCCACGTCTAAACAAGTCTTCCTACTTTGTATCCTTTTGGATCCCACACTTGACTCATAATCGCCATGCCAGTTACCATCCTAAAGCCCCTTGCCGCTTTGGTTTTTGTCTTATGCACTGTATTTATGACATCGAATCAAGGCCATGCATTAACACCATCCATTTGTCCTTATCTATGACCTGTCTTCTGTCATGTGTATGTGCAGACACTGGTGCTGCTTTCTTTGTCAAAGGCATAAGCTTCTCAGTGCCCTTTGCATCTCCTCGATGATGTTTTGGCGTACCCTCCTCCTAAGAAAGCCTCCCTTTGTAATTGAATTTTACACCTGGTTATTGTATGCCACCTCCCTGTCTGACATTCCAAGCCATTCTCTGACTTTATGACATCCCTAGCCATTCCTTGACTTTATGACATAACCTTATTTTCTGATGAACACAACTGTGAATTCATCACAACTCCTGCTGCTGCCCTTTCTTCCTCCTCTTCAGAGATCATCTCCTTGCCCAACCCAACTACGCCAGATCGGTCGTTAGTCACGATGACACAATCCAACTCATCCTTGGTACTATTTCTTCTGTTCAATCACACTTGCCAAATTTGAGATGAACTCGCTCCTATAATTCTGGACGATTGAAGCCAAAAACCTTGGTCTCTCAGACATTTGTTAACCATCTCCAGCTACCTACCACCTCTCACCCTTCAGCTTATCACCTTGGTTGGGTTCAACAAAACAATCCTTGTCCATTGTTTAGTTACTTTTGCCATTGGTTCTTTTCAGGACATTGTATATTGCAATGTTCCCCAAGTTTCCGGTACGCTGGGACGCAGGAACGGGGAAACGCAGAAGCGACATATGCAGAAGTATTCCCCAAATTTTAGGAAACGTCAAAGGGTATGTGGGATCTTCAAGATAGAGGACCCCACCAGGAATACTACAAAATTAAAAATTCTAATTTAGGATTTTAAAGATTAATTGTAACAAAATAATAACATTAACATAGTAATATCATGTATTCAGTTTTAAGGCATTTACTTTATCAATGTATTGTGAATCTATGAGTGATTCTATGACTATTTAGATTAAAAAAAATTAAATGTGGTTAAAAATCAATTTAGCATTTATTTATGATAAGTTTTTTAAAAGACTCATGAGAGAAACAAACTTAATAAAATTTTAAAATTTAATTAAGTTACAAATGGGTTAAAACTTAATTTATAAAATAAAAACAAATTTAAAAAAATTAAAAGACTGCCATACGTATCCTTCCAAGTTTCAAGTTTACCTATCGGGCCTGTTTAGTTCACATGTTACTGTTAGTATAGTAGTAACACGGTTCTGTGTTACTGCTATACTAACAGTAACACGTGAACGAAACATGCCCAGAACGTGAATGTTGAAACCCAACGGGACAAACAGACTCTAATCCTAATGAGGTGGTTAAACCAACCAAATGTTGTTGGCATGGTTCGCAAGACAATCAAGCTCTAGATGCTCGAAACAGAGATGAGAAGATTTGAAGAAGTCCTCCCGACATCGACTTGTAGATCCCTGAAATGACCTTGATGTGCAGATGCCCAAAATGGAGATCTGTAGAAGTCCTCGCGCACGGTTGGAAGTTGACCTGGTAAAAGAAGAAACAATGAAAATCCGTCGTGTTCGATTCGAATTGGAACCCGTAAAAGCCCTCGCGAATGCCTTTATGCGCTGACAGATGAAGGTAAAGCTTCGTGAGTAAAATCCATATGATGGATTTTAGGCGGCCATGTGGTCCAATTTAGACAAGAAGATGACAGGAATCTCGTCCACGTTTTCGGCTTTTCAAAAAATGACCCCGGTATGTGTTTCCCAGGGTTTCCGGATTTGGGTACAACAGGGAAACAACCCCAATTGCGTTTCTTAGTTTCGGAAACTCGTGGGGTCCAAGAAACTCGTTTTCGAGGTTCGGAAACGAGTACCTGTGTAACACTAGTATATTGTGATGTATCTCCTCTGGATTGCTTAGGCCTACTCCTAGGTATCCCTTATCAACAACAATGTAGTGCTCTATATAGTGCTAGCACCAACACTTACCAACTCATGAAAGATGATTGGACCTATTAACTCACCTCTGCTTCCATTCCCCTTCCTCACCCCCCAACATCTTACAAGATTAGTGTTCACAAGTGTCTCTTTCTCACTCTTAACCCTTCCACTCATGTATCTCTCTCCATACCCCCTACTTACCAGCTATTCCACCCACCACCCAACCTCCCCAATATTCTACTAGTCCTATATTTTGATGCCCTCACCTTCCCTTGCACCCCTAGTCCTCTAATTCTCTCAACAACATCAACAATGTAAAACACCAATCAACTACCAAAATCAACCAAACACACTTCTATGGATCTTGATTTTTGTCCTCAAAATCACCACAACACAAAATTGGAGCACCTTCACCTGCCTTGCTTCTCAAGTATAGTTTCAGCTTCCAATGATCAATATTTTGCCAGCTTTGCAGCATGGCAACCCTCTTCACAATAGACCTCTCATCTCCTTAGTAGTGCCTCACATTCAACACTCTCTCTAGGTCACCACTCCACTGCATCTCAAGGCACTCTACATTGTAGGTTGCAACATACCTCTTTTGTTTAGATATACACTTGCACAACAATACATTGGACACACATCAGTTATTCATAACACAGTGCAACACATATACCTTTTTGTTGGGCTACACACATGACACTTTTTGAAGAATTCACAAAGAGTTTGTTGTCATGGATGTGACCCGTACACTAGTACTACACATCAATTCATGATAATCAGATACACTTTATGGCCCTTGTGACATAGCAAGCCTCTGACCTCCCTCTTGATTTTTGGATATATGCCTAGTAGCACACCTATTATGTTTTTAGGCCTCTCTTGGCTCTTTATCGCAATTACATCTTGCTACATCCACTATTATATGCATACTACCATTGTATCTGGTTGCTACTTCTCTAGTAGATCCACACTTCATGGCCATTTACACTGTAGTGTCTCACTTTTTCAATTATGTATCATACATTGAGTTGTTTCTCCCTAGCATGATATACGCTAGTTTCTATTTCTACTCAGGAGGACCACACACGACAGATCATCTCAACATCATCCACTCCATAGATCTGCAGCACAATGTAACACCCCAGTTTTGACCCCATGGTATTAAATTGCATATGATGTAAATATTGTGTTAAATCGTGGTGTGGAGCTCAAGGCAAAGGCCCCACCATGGATTTAGTGTTTTATGTTTCGACAATTAAAATCGATGCCGATGGTTTATGTGTTAGCCAGGCACAATATATTTTGAGACATCATGTAAAAATGGAAATTAATAAAAATAACACAACTAGCTATGCGCCGCAAAGTTAAAGAGATGGGGGCATGGTTTCACAAGGAATAGGGAGGGGGAAACATTCAAACCCTTGAGCCAATGGGGAAAAGTCAAATGTCTAAGGGAGAAACCATAAAGTTGTTAACTACCCATTTTTGTCTTTTGTTCCCAGTCATCTAGGAGTTGGTTGGGGAAGTTAATGCACGGGGATGGGAAGAGTATGGGAATCAAATTCGAATTTGGGAAGCCACTCATTTTTGGAAAACGTGTTTTTGACTTCTTGGGCAAATAAACACTTGGAAATGCATTCCCAAGCCATTATTCACCCACATCTTTCATTCCTCACCCATTCTCATGGAGGTTGGGCTCTCTCACGCAACTGAAGCTTCCTGAGCTCTTCCCTTCACGTTTTTGTTGTTGTTTCCTCATTACCCGGCTAGGGAAAACCCGTTTTTGGATGCACAGCGAATGGTACTAGAGACCCACGCTTTTTGGGTGTTTGAAGAGGTCGTTTTTGCCCCTGTGAGCAAGCTGTGAGTTTCCCTCACGAATTGCTGCCGTTTCTTCATTTTCCCATGCCCAGAAAACCCGTTTTTGTGTTGCTGCATGAATGGCCAGCAAACATCCACGTTTTGGGTGTTTGCTGAGGCCAGATTTGCTCCCGAAATGCCCATATGTGTGTCGGAATTCGAATCCACATTTTGGGTGTTTAGGGAGGTCGTTTTTGCCCCTGTAATGCCCAAGAACGTTTGCTGAAATCGTTTTTGGTTCCTAGGGTGTTTTTCCTCATTTTACCAATCCTTTTTTAGTTGAGGAACGTCTTCCCTTCATGCCCAGCAATCGTATTTTGCTGTGAAGTGCATCCTTGTGTTGGCTTGGCTGAGTAAGTCCAAGAAACCCATTTGTTAGATGGTATGACAATGTTTGGGTGGTTGTTGGCTTGGATGAGTAATTCCAAGGAACCCGTGTGTCATTGGCTTGTTGCCTTAGCAGTCTGTGAAACGCAACTGTGTGTTGGCTTGACTGTGGATGTACGGTCTTGCTGTGTGTAAGTCTGTAGTTCCCTTATTCCTTGTGGGAATCATGCCCAGCTCGGGGGTGGCAGTGCTGCTGAGAGATTGATGAGCACACTAGCCTATGGTTGGGTGGAACGTTGCAGTGACATAGCTGGTTGCGGGACAACTCTTCTCAAGATAAGTATCTCTTTTGTTTAATCTCTGCAACTGTAATTGTTTAATGAATTATGATGAACATGTTGAATGCTTGATGAATGTACATTGCTTCCGCTGTATAATGCATCTATGTATGTTTTTAATTCAACGCATTTTTAGTATCATGCTCATGGGGCTAGATTGCCCAGATTTGATAGCCGTGAAGTCGCGTTCTCTCTCTGGTAGAGGGGTGGGGACGTGACACATAGAGGCTTCCTCATGCACACACACACACAAGGTAGTTTGTTCCCTTTATTAATCTTTTGCTTTATATGTTTTCCTGCATCCTAAGTCTGTCATAATTCACCAGAGATTATTCTAGTCCAGTGACTCCTCATGACTCCATACATAGATTGGTTTTGTTGTTATCTCATCAACACTTATCTCCTTCATTTCATTTTGGCAACAAATGTTTTTCTCATACGCCAAGATTATCTTATTCAATAGAGGTTTCACAGGCCAAGTACATCATTTTTGTGCATTGCAGTTCCTTTCTATAGACCAAAGCCACTTCCCACAGTAATAGTTTGCTCGACTCTTGTTACTTTCTTCCCAGCCCTGGTGCCGTTCCTAAACCGAGAGGAAAGTGGGGATGATTTCCACATAAACCACAAGGAATTGATAAGGAATGAGGATGTGTTCCCCAAGAACCTCGCCCCAGGAAGAAGTGCGCCACCCTTGAGGGCATTGTAACTCAGTCAGTGATCCAGGAGAGAGAGGTGCACCCTTCTAGTTAGCTGATGCATTGTTTATTATTATTTTGGGGTAGTTAATTAGAAACATAGTCAGGGTTCAATTTTTGAGTGATCTAGCATTACATATAATATTGGTATGAAGTCTTGAGTGATGTGCATACTTAGACTAGGGTTTTGGACTTGGAGACTTTCAAAAACCTATAAAAAGGCCTCTTGGATTTACTAATAGACTAAGAAAGTATTAGCTGCTCTTCTCTAATTCGTGTGTTTCTCATGTCTCATCTATTTGGTTGAATTAGCTAGAGTTTTATCTCGTATGGTTTGCTTCCTCTTTGGGATCAGTTTTCGAGCTTGCATTGTGGATTGTTCTTGGATTCTTGTTTTTCTAGATCTCTTTTCTTTATTAGAAAGACTCTTTTCCAAAATAACAATATCATCTTCATAAATAATAATAATAACTACTACTTAAACTGCTACTGCCATCTCCTTTCTAAAATCCCATTTACTTGTGTCCAACAAAATTCTTCTTGCGTTGAAGAAAAAATGTTTCAAACCATGTATTTCCCACCAGTAGTTTACAAAGGTAGTCATGGTTGAAAATATTGCATAAAAACAAATAAGTAATTTCCTGTTGTTGCATACCCTTAGATAGAAGGTTTTTCTAAACGGAAATCAAAGTCTGTCAAAACCTTGCAAACCAAAAATAATTAGAAAAGAGATCAATTAAAACTAAATTATCTTAACCACAGATTGAGTACATGAGTTTTGGAAGAAAATGAGAAAGCGTTCTGGATATTTAGAAATAAAATAATTCATGAATAATAATAACTCACAATCTCATATTTGGTAATAAACTTATGGAATATGCCATATTCATGAAATGCTAATAACTATTTTAGAACTCACTCATATATTTATTTATGCATAATATGAATATCCTTTAATTCATCTAACAAGTCTTACAATGCTGAATTTGAATCATGTAATTATATAGAAAATATAAATTTGAACAAACTCCAAAGTACATGAAAACATCAAATATACATAGATTTTTTCCAAAATGTACTTAGAATGAAACTAAAATGTTTGGATTTGCATGCACATGAATCCTTCTAACCACTAAAATGTAACCCTACAGTATTCCACCATAATTATTTTCTTGCTCCATTTTTATAAATATCCCAAAACCTTACTAAACTTCCAAATTTCCTTGGCATGTATTAGAGAGGTGCACCTCAATAAGTAGTCGAATCATAGGTCCCTTCACGGGAATGAATAATTTGGTTAGGAGTAATTTAAGAAAATAAAAGAAGAGAGAAAAGGGTTTAAATGTTAGATTTTTTTTTAATTTTTTTTAAAATAAATTAATAATATTTAAATATTTATCAAACATGGTTATGGTTGGGTAGAAAAATATAATTTTTAAAATTTTGTACTTTTGAATATTTTTTTGATCCATAAAAACTATATATTAGATATTTCAAGTACAAAGCAAAATATACATATCAATGTGTCTTATGGACTCTACAAATGAGGCTTTGTCGAAAAACTAAGTCTTCCATCAAATTCTACTTTTTTTCTCTTTACATAAGGTTACTGTTAAAATTTTGTATGCATGGGCAATTAATGCAAAATTAAAAATTTTGTGCACTTGGGCAATTAATGCAAAACTGAAATTTCACCTTCTTCCTAGAAGCTTTCTTGGATGCTAGCCTTGGAATTTTCATCCTTAGGATTATCTAAATTAGAGTATTGAATGATAGTGAAAAAATCACAATAATTCACTTGAAACAGCTCCACAGTTCACGACAATTCAAGGAGAAAAGATACCAAGCAATGAGATAAGTTTCAACCCAGTAACATATCGGTTAATAACTAGATCCAAAAATGTACTTTACAACGTAGTTACATATATCAGCGATATATTGCCCATATCACAAGTCATTCCCCTTGGCGAGATATTGCCCCTAAAAAATTGTGACATATACGACATTTTCAATATATCACGATATATTGAATGTGTCGCACATTCGATCCTCAAGAGAACCATATGGGGCCCCGGTTCTATTCCAGAAGAAAGATGATGGGTCGATATATTGGGAATATATTGCGATGTTTTGGAAAACATATCCTTGCTAAAATGCACGAAATTTGAGAATTGAAGCCATGGGTTAAGTTTTGGCAGTGTTATTAAAACTGGACACATTAAATTCTTAAAGTAATAAATGGTAATATTAAATTCTTAAAGTAAAAGTGACATTCTCCTTATTTTTCATTTTCTATACTTTTACTTAAATTTTTAACATTACCATTAATAGTTTTAGGATATTTGAAAGTGGTTCCAACTTCATCAGACTTCATATGCAAAAAGTAGAATTTTTGATCCCATTTAGTATTCAACATACTTAATAGTTTTTAGGATTTCAAGATTGCAACATTTCCACTAGATTCCATCATGTATGAGGTTATGGGACTGACATTTATTCGAGCACATCAACCCCTTTATGTACCTTGATGTTGGTGGTGTTGACTATTGAACTCCTCTATCATGACCTTAATAAAAATGTATTCTTCACTCAAGCAAAAACGCTAGTAAGAAGAAGAGCTATGGACTCTTGGAGCTTAGCCTCGAGTTATTTTTGAAGGAGTATTCGATTAACTGAAGACCAAAAACGCTAAAGAAATCCCAATAAAATTCTAACAATTTAATGATGAAGTTGTAATTAATAGTACTAACACGAGTTTCTAAGAGTACACCTTTTAGTGTACAGGTTCTTATAAAGAAGCGATCCCATGTTCTTTTATAAATTGTTTCATTTTCCGCTAACCATTAGCAGGTAACTTAGCTGCGACTTTAGACATTTTATGTCACTTGAAAATTTTTAATTTTTTACGAACTTTTGGGATATTACATGTGGTATCCATAGTTTTAAAAATCGTTCCAACCGGAACCGGAACCGGCCGGTTCACCGGTTTGGAACCAAACCGGGTCAAACCGGTTGGTTAACCGGATCGGGGACCGGTTAGATACCGAACCGGCCGGTTTGGTACCAAACCGGTCCGGTTCGGTATCTAACCGATCCAACCGGCCAGTTTCGAACCTAACCGGTCCGGTCTGGACACTTAATTTAAGCAATTAGGTTTACAGGGGACTTCAATCAATGCTGACTTTACACATTTCCACATCAAATAGGAGACTTGATGCCAATGTTGTAGACACTTAATTTAAACAGTTAGCTCTACAAGGGACTTAAATGTCGGTTAGCACAAGTTCAATTAGTATACATACTTCTCTCTTATGCAAATCCAATGTGCAATGTAACAAACTTAGATAGATATATGTCATAAACAATGAACTCTGTTACAGACTTGTAATCCAATGTTCTGAATGTATTCAGACACTATATCCAAAACCACAAACATGGACTGAAAAATCAGAAGGTTCAGGGCCCAAGTTTAGTTTATAAGACATATCTTTTAACAATTAGGATCAGCCTATGTACATGAGCAGTCCAATTAATGAGTGAATCTGATGGCAAATATAGGTTACATCACAGTTTGTATCAGCTTTAAGAGTGTATGATAATTATTGCAAAATAGATCACCTATGCAACATTATATCAGACTGTATGACATAAAGTAACAAGCATTGTCGAAGCACATCCAATTAGGTGTGTGCACTGTGCATATATGGTTAGTTAACAAAATGTATAGTTCTAGATTCTCCAATTGCCAAGCATTCCATGGTGCATCATTACTTGCATTAACATCCAACCAGTTTGAGATTTTAATAACAGCAGCCTTTGATTATGCCTTGTGACAGTGGATTAAGACATACTCTTCAGATTGGTCTTTCCCATTCAATGTGGCATTTAAATAACAGACATACATCATCATTATAAGGCTTGAATGGACAATATTGCTACAGTCTCTTGGCAGATTGCATGTAAATTCTCAATTGGAAATGGTATGTAGCAGCCTGCAGGATAGTGAGGGCAGTAACATACTCAAGATAATTGCACCCATAAAAAGCAGTAAATTCAGCTTATCAATGCAACCAGGGAACAACAGTTTAAGGAATAGTTTTCAGGATAAAACTCAGCCTTATTCAGAGAAGGAAAGTTGTACTAGTTGAAGTGTATTTTTTAGCATGGTGACTGTTAACTTCCCAGACATATGAACATTGAAGATCACAGAGTATAGTCACAGACTTCAGATTACAGTGCACTTTGTACCATTTTGATATATTGACTCTTATATGGTATATACATGAGTAGATTTTGGTTAATTTGTCTTCAATGCCTTGGAATCATGGATTATAATCTTGAAAATGTTGTTTTCCTTTAAAATTTAAGTATTTGATGTATTTTTTAGCAAACCGATTCATTAAATTCAAATCGGCCGATTTATGACCGATTCATTACCGATTCCGTTTCCGATTCCGAGTTGACCCTCGATCGATTCCGAGTCCGATTCCGATTTTTAAAACTATGGTGGTATCAGAGCACAAGGTTCAAACACTAGGCCTGGATGTAGCTCAACTTGCTTGTGTGGAACAGTGAATTTAAAATACATATACTGATGTTGTTTTCTTTGAATGATACACAGATAATTTTGTTTTTGAGTTAATGACAGGTATGGATAGATTGGAAGAATACGCGGATGAGGAATCTCCTTACACTGAACGAAATAATCTTCAAAAATAACCTATACAAGAAAATATAACTAATAATTCTTTCGAACTACTACAAACAGTTAAAGAATTAAAAACAGAGATGGAATTAGTTAAGAAAGAAAATGAGAGGATTCTGAGAGCCCAGGAGGAGCTAAATCAAATCTTAATGGAAAGATTTCATACTGAGGGAAAGGTTAAAAGAACTGAGTCTAAAGATATAAGTTATCATCATAAAGATAAAAAGACTAAACAAGTTAAAAACGAAAGTAGCTCATCTTCCGAAGTATATGGTGATTTACATAAACAAAACTCTCATTATACTAGTGACAGTAGTGAAGATAACCACCATACTAGAAAAAGAAAGTTTAGACCTTATGAAGAAATCTTTGGGGAATTCAAGAAGATCAAGCCACCAACCTTTAATGGAGAAACTGAGAAGGGGGAAGAAATAGAATCCTGGCTGTCCGGGATGAAGAAATACTTTCAAATTTATAACTACTCTAATCAACTGAAGGCCAGTATGGCTATTTATAATCTTACGGGAAAAGCTGATATATGGTAGCAAGACTTAAAAAGAGTAAAAGGTATAAGGGAGAAAAACATAAATTGGTGTACATTTAATAAATATTTCAAAAAGAAATTTTTATTTGAACAGTACTATGAGGAAAGGGCTAAGGAATTCTACGAGCGAAAACTTGGTACAATGAATATGAAAGAACTGAATAGTAAATTCTTAAGTCTGCTTAGGTATGTGCCATATATTGTGGACGAGAAACCTAAGGTACAACGGGTTCTCAGCTGTTTACCTTATCATATAAATGACAGAATTGAGTATGGCAATCCGAAAACATTAGAAGAAGCAATGAGAAAAGCGAATTTCTGTTATGAACAAAATCGTAAAAAGGAGAGCATGGCCAACTGGAAGGCCAAAAGGAATAATAACTTTGAACAGAAAAAGAAATAGTTTGTGCCTAATCGAAATTCTAAAAATAATAACACCAAGAATTTTCCTACCAAGAATTTCCAAGGGAACAAAAGTAATTCACAAACCAATCCAAATAATCAAAGGAATAAAGAATTTGCTAACAACCACAGTAACTATACAAAGGAACCCATAAAGTGTTTGGAATGCCATGGACCGCATTATGCATCAGTCTGCCCCAATCGGAAGAAGACTGTTAGCAACATACACACAATACAGGAGGAGATGACTGTTGCTGAGCTAGCGAGGACAATGTCCAGGATCAATGCGGCATTAGAGAACCGACAAGCAGATTATTAAATTTCCATGGTGGAAGTGGAAGGTAAGATAAATCAAATACCTATATGCAATAGACCGCATTATGCATCAGTCTGCCCCAATCGGAAGAAGCCTGTTAGCAACATACACACAATACAGGAGGAGATGACTATTGGTGAGCTAGCGAGGACAATGCCCAGGATCAATGCAGCATTAGAGAACCGACAAGCAGATTATCAAACTTCCATGGTGGAAGTGGAAGGTAAGATAAATCAAATACCGGTTCTCTAATGAAAATAGTTAATACAAGGTAAGATAAATCAAATACCTGTATTAAGTCCGATTTTGAAGATCTGAGACTTTTCTATTTTTGAAGAGTTCGATCCATGAAAATAGGATCTGATGATTGTTTAAAAAACTCATAAATTTTTGTATATAATAACCGGCAGTTAGATGTGGTAGGGGTTGCAATCATAGATGGGAATCCATTTTTGAATATGAACTGTAAGACATAAATACTCTTTGCATCTTTAATACAGAACTTACTTTGATATGATTATGATTATGAGCTTGTTTTGTTTTCCTTTATGAATTGTATTGTTATTATGATTTTATCCTGTGTATGGTCATCTTAAAATCCATTGCAAGATTCTTATGATAAAGTGCAGTTACCATTTAATACTTAGTGACAGAACCAAGTTCATTTCGTAAATTCATGCTCGTAATCCCTTCTGTTATTGAATTTTGTATCTTACTTTATGTCATGCAGTTCTGTGATGGTTATTTGATTTCCTAGTACCTTTGATTACATACCAGCTCTGTTTTGATTTGATTTCATTATATTGAATTATCTTTAAGATTTCTCTGAGCTTGAACCCCAGTAGTCTAGGTTCAACTTTAGGGATAACAGGGTCTTTGCGGTTGGTTAAGGCACAACCTCGGTTTAACTGTTAGTTTGTTGTTCCTTGTTTACTTGTTTTCTGTATGAGATTCGAAACCCTGAGAGGGACTTTGTGCAGGGAGGAAGAAGGCTATAGTAGCCGTGATAAAAAGAATGATTTTTATGTCTCTGCCTTTACGGCTTGAACAATGTAAACTTTTTTTGCTTCTTTTGATAGAGCTCAGCTCTAAGCCCTACGAGGCGATCGACCTCTGTTTGGTTAATTTTTAGTTTTTAAAAATAGATTTTAAGGGAAACGAAAAGACTGTTAATCAGTCAGGATTTGTAAAAGAATTAAGGGTTTTTACCTGTACGTGATGTATGGTTATTGTTCGTTAAATATTATTTTGTTTTAGTTCCGTTTTTAACAGGCCTGAGCCTTGACCTTGAATTTTAAAGGCCATAAGCCATTGCTTCTTAATCAATTTTGTTTTTAACAAATTTTTGTTGTATTATTTTACTTTATTATCATGCAATTAAAATGATTTACAATGCAATGTAATTATGGAAATTTTTACTGTGTTAAGAGTATTATTATTACTCTGTTTGGCTCATAAGGGTAAATTTTTAAGTATACCTTACAGTTCGGTAAATAATAAATTTTACCTGGAAAATTCTTAGCTCTGTTTTATTATTTTCCTTTAATGATTTTTACTACTGTTTTAATTCTTATAAAGGAAGATTTAGGGTAAATACTGCAAGCTTGAGAATAGGATTAAGTTTATCTTTCAATAACCTAGGTAGTTGTATTGAGGTTACAGTAGAAACTTCTGTCTTAAATTAGAGACACATATTGTTTGGAAATCAATGGTTATAAGATTGTATTGAAAATTATCTTAACCTAAACCCTAGGTGATAGTCTGTTTATTATACTTATGTTTATTTGTTAAACTGTATGTTTTGTGTTTATAAAGAATATTAAAATAGTTCTATAAGTAGTATGATTCCTAAATATCTTTATATACCTATGTTCCGTTCTTGTCTGAATTAACTACATTTAATACATAAAGTATTTATTGGTTCTTTACAGAATAAAATCATAAGAAAACTATAGCAGAATTTAGTTACATTTTTCATTCAGGTTAAATGAAAATCATCATATTTATCTAAACACCCAACTATACTAGAGTACTGCCTAAGCCAGGTGTGGAAAAATACAGTATGGAATTCTAATTCTATTTATTTCTCATTTAGCATATTCACTACTATTTCTAACATAATCTGCCAATTACTAAGTCCAACAATACATAGTTACTCTTTTCTTCATAAACCCTAATTAAATATTAACATGCCTGTATTTGAAAACTAGTAAACATTTTACTGAAGACAGTAATAAATATAATAACATGAAACAAATAGAACCTGTCAATAATGAGGTGACAATAGCTTAGGGAGGCTGTTCCTCCCAACCATCTCTTGGAGAAAGCTTAGACTGCACTTCTTCAGGACCCTCGAGCCTGTTTCCTGGTCCTCCTGGTAGAGTACTGGGTGAAGGATATGTCCTTAAGACTTTCTGTCACCTGACTGGTCCAATTACCTAAGTAATCCAAATCTACTCAGAGCAGCAAGAACTTCAGCCTAATAGCTGCAATAAGTTCAGTCTCAGCAGTTAACCCCTCAAACTCACTTCAGTAATCCCCTCCATCGAATTTCTCATGAGTAAATTCATTCACTCCGAATGATCACCTCTCAGAAAATGAGCAGCCTCAATTGTCTTCAATGGGAAATTTTATAGAAATGCCTAGGTCTTCTGGGTCAGTTTTCACTTAATGAGCCACCTGCTCCAATTCCACTTTCTTGGGGAATCATGATCACAAATATAGGGAAGTTGCCACCTGCAACAGTTGGAAGTAGTTTGAGGATGCTGCCACTTGTCAGTGTACTCTCCACTTAGTCTCCTCCACCAAGGGACCAGTTAACACTCTTTTAACAACTTTCCTAAGCTGTTGTCTCATCATTTATTTATTTATAAATAAAATATTCTGAATTATATTAATTATTCTTGACCCCACTTGGTCATCAATTGCAAACTTAGCATAAAATATAACACAATGTTCCTCAAATAACATTAAATTGTTTTTGCAAATTGGGGCATGTGACACATTGTGCAAGAATCTTTCAAACACACTCTTCTAGGCAATATGCCCTCTTCTCTTATTCTCTACAAATCTATCCTAGGGTTTATCACCAAACCCTAATCTTCTTGTCTCCTTATGGTATAGGAATCTTAAATAAAACCCTAGTGATCCAAGCCAAGATAGATCGAGTACATAAGAAGATCCAAGAGAGAGAGGAGTGATCATGACCAATGTCTTCTTCACAAGAGTACCCTAGAATCTCATATGGATCAAGCTCCAACAAAGACCTCTCCTTTAGATTTCATATCTCCCCTGGGGTTCATGAGGAAACCCTAGCAACTTCCTCCAAGAAGCAAAGTACAAAAAAATACAAATGATGCTATGAATGGAAAGTCTCTCCTTTCTCCATTTATATGAGAGGTAGGGAAGGCAACAATACTTTGTGGGCACATGCCCCTACAAGCAACCTACACGAGCCTTGTAGGTCAACACAAGTGAGACATCCACTCTAAAGTACATGGGTCATACTCCAAGGTGATGTCATACATGGCCATTATTAGTTGAATAATAACCTAAGGTGTACGGTAAACAAAACCACCCCAACTTGATGTGTACGACCCTTCTTAGTTGAATGATGACTTACCGAAGAAATTCCTTGTGGATGTGTGTAACTGCTTTATGCCTCCGCTATGTACTTTCCAATTGTTGTGTGAATATTGTGATATGAAGAAGTTATATTTTTGCAAATAAATAACATATTAGTTTGGTTGAGAACATAAGGACTTTAGTCACCTAGGGTTCGGAATTTTCACATGGTATCAGAGCTTCTCTAATTGAAGATCTAAAGAGTTTATGTGAATGGATCAACTGTTAGGAATCAAGTTCAACAATTAGAGGGTTTTTGAGATAGTGCTTACTTACCTATCAAATTTGAGAGTTTGTGTTAGAGCTTAGAGATGGCATCAACTAGCCTTGGGTCCGAGGATAGATTAGAAGGTGCCTTAAATATTCGGTCTTGGCAAGTCAAGGTAATTCTCTTATTGGAAGATAATGATATTTGCGATATCATCAAGATCACAATGACTCTCTCGACAGGGTCACTGGATTTGGTAGTTCATAAGAAGAAAGAAGGTAAAGCCAAGCATATTATCATGGATGCTATATAGGATCATTTGATTCCTCATATATCTGAGAAGAAGATGGTGACAGATACACTTAATGCCTTTGTAAGCCTTGACCAAAGCGTGAATACAAATAGAAAGATTGAAAGCAAGGAGCTAGTGAATTGTGCATTAAATGAGTTCTCATCTAAATGGGAAACATTTGTCCAAGGTGTTTGTGCTGGGGAGCATCTTCCCTCCCTTGAAAGACTATGGGATGATTGTATCCAGGGGGAGACTCAATCAGAGTCAGAGGCTAACAAGCAGGAGGTGATGGTGAGCATGCCTTATTTGGTCCAACAAAGAATGACAAAGGTAAAGGACTCAACAAGGGTAAGGGAAAATAGTGAGGAGTCAACCTCATAGTTAGGGAAGGACTTGAGTAAAATCAAGTGCTTTACATGTCATAAACATGGACATTATGCATCATGGTGTTTGGACAAGAAGAAGGGTAAAGAGAAGCAACAACAAAATCAAGTAGTAGCCTTTGTTGAAACTCAAATGAGCGAGTTTGTCTCCATGTTCAAGAAGGATTTTTCATTGTATCTTGCCTTTCTACCAACATGTTTTCGAGGAATGCTTGTTACATGGACAGTGGGGCATCTAGGAATATGACATCAGCTTGAGAGTTATTTTTAAGTCTAAAAGAGCACATTTCAGGAGTTTAGGTTGAGCTTGGTGACGATGCCAAGTATCCCATAGCAGTATTTAGTACCATTCCCTTCCAACTCCAGTCAGTTAACTCTTTAGATTTTGACGATGTTTGGTTGTTCCAAGTCTCATAAAGAATTTGCTTTCAATTTTGGTTATGGAAGATGAGGGCATTGCATTAGAGTTTAAGAACCAACAAGTCATTCAATTGATGGTGTCTAGCCTAGAATCAACACATGTGATTAGGGTTAGGGAAGGAAATTTATATAGGGTATAGGGTGAACCTCTTCGAGGCCTAGTACATAACACTAAAAACTTGTGCAAGTCGTGGCACAAGAGGATGGGGCACTTGCATCATAGAGCATTTCCTATTTTGAGGGAGTTAGTCATAGGTCTTCCAAAGTTCAACATTGAACAACTGGGAGTATGCAGAGGGTGCACTCTTGGCAAGCATGCGAAGGCTGCTTTCTCAAGTAGCAAGCATAGGTCTAAGGAGATTCTAGATCTAGTGCATTCAGAGGTATGTGGACGATGTTAGAAGCATCAATCTTAGGAAGCATGTATCACATTTCCTTCATTGATGTTTTCTCTAGCAAAACTTGGATCTAGTTCCTAAAGACCAAGGATGAGGTCTTTAGTAAGATTTAAGAGTTCGAAGCTCTAGTTGAAAACCAAAACGGGAAGAAGATCAAAATTTTGAGATTGAACAATGTGGCCGAGTATGTCCAGGAGTTTGAGGGTTTTTGCAAGGAACTAGGAATCGAGAGGGAGATGATTGTTTTGTACAACTCATAACAAAACAAGTTGCAAAGAAGAAGAGTCGATGCATCATAATGGTTGCTAAGGCAATGATATATGACCATGACTTGTTGATATTCCTTTGGGCAGAGGCATGCAACACAACAATCTACATCTGAAATAAGTGTCCACACAGGATCTTGGGGGACTAGAGGAGGCCTCCATTGGTGTGAAGCCAGAGGTCATTTCAACATCTTTGGTTGTCTGGTTTATAACCATGTACTAGTAGAGAAGATGACCATGTTGGAGTCTTCTAGTAGGATGGGTTTGTTTGTTGGTTACAATGAGATTTAAAAGCCCCATATGGTCTTTATTTCAAAGCAAAGAAAGACAGTTGTAAGTAGGGATGTGAAGTTTGGGGAAGACTTTGCATCCATGAAGTCTCATGAGCCTATTCTAGTGACAAAGGATGAAGAGCAGGAAGCTACAAAGGTTGAGTCAGAGTAATCGGTGACTCCAATTAAAGCTAACAACCTTTAGGTGTAGAGGGGGATCCACAAGCTCCTACTAGTTATGTTGGGAGACCTTGATGGTTCACTTAGACATTAATGGATGTTGAGGAGCATGTTGAGGCTCCTAGGAGCACATTCAGGGAGAGCAAACCTCCAAAGAAGTTTCTAAACTACATGACATTAATGAGCATCATCATAGTTTTTGAGCTTTTCGATTTTTAGGAGGTGGCAAACCAATAGGTTTGGAGGCAGACCATGGTGGAGCACACCTCCATCATGAAGAATGACGTATGGCACATAGTGCTGAGACAATAAGGGAAAACAATAGTGAGTTCAAGGTGTCTGTACAAGATCAAGCATGCGAAAGATGACATCATAGAGAAGTACAATGAGAAGATTGTGGCGAGAGGGTTATCCCAGAAAGAGGAAGTGGACTATAGGAGTTTGTTGCTTTGGATTACGATGAATATGATTTTGTATCTCTGGTCTATAGATCAATGTTGCTTGTTTTATGGGCTATGGAGTCTCCAATGTATGGCCCTTTGTAACCGTGACCTGCAACCACCAAATGTTTGATTCCTCTAGCTGGAAAATGAGCTGAATTCGACATGCAATGGACAACCACTTGGTCATATGCCAGTGATGTAAGCACCTGGCAAGACCGAGGACACCCGCCAATAAGGCTAATGGGTTCCAAGGTACAAGCACAACCTATCAGTGTGAAATGTGTTCTGAAGTCAAACACTGAAGAAGCTCACCCAATCAGTACCCAATGATGATCAACCCTATTAGGTGCGAGATGGTCGCCAATAAGGCTAACGACCATGAAGGTGTTGTAGCTCCTAGATCACTTTCTAGATGTAATATCCCAAATTAAGGAGATCTGCCTTCTTATGTTTGCACTTGCTTGTTTCTTGTAATCCTGAATTTATTTGCTTGTGGTTGTTTGAGAATATTATTCCTTTCACTTAGTTCCTCTGGCTTACTAGTTTATTTTGTTGTTTGCAATCTTCATGTAACAGTTTGCTCATTCAAATATTAATTGCATGACATAGTAAGATGCATAACCATTATAAATCCCATGATTTTAAACAAGAGAACACAAATGGAAAACATAAACTGTTTATGCAAGTGTGGACATAATAAGTACCTCAAATCAGTCGTAGGTAATCAGGTATCATAAATGAAATAACTCTGATCTTTAACAATGCTGAAGGTGTACTGTAGAGGCTTAAAGCATGTTGTTTAATATTCATAAAAGGTAAACAGACCACTGCTGTAGCTAAATTCCTGTAGGTGACGGGTTGCTAACATTTGCAAAGCCTGGGTTGTAGTGGCTTCCTTTGTGGCCCACGATGAAGGAGATGTCCACCAATGATGAGTGAAAGGTCCTTAACTCATCCAGCCATAGTAAATCATCTTCCCTCACACACTGTAACTTGTATTTCTCCTTCTGCGACCTTAGTTTAAATCAACAATCAGACCTATCACCGATATATGAAATATCAGTTTGTTATAACACTGAAATGGCCTTCTGTGGGTCACGATTTGGCTATTTCTTCGACCAGCAACGCTCCAAACACTAACAGAGATGACTAACAGCTCAAATACGCCCTATGGGAGGATACTCAGTGAGTTAGACTCCACCATTTAATTTCCAGGAAAGGTGTGGAGCTGTAAAAGATGAATCCAAGTGCACAGTCTATAGGTAAATCCCCACGCAAGTCAGGTAACCAGTATACAATCACCTCTAACAGTGTTTATCAGCTCAAAACCCTCCCTTTATCCACTGATGCGACCCCCCCTCCAAGTCTAATAAATGTATTCTTGTAGCAGCAAAGATAAACTTGACCTAATTCAGATGCTAGCTTTTTGAGATAGACACTCCACTAAGAGTCGCTTTCTAATACTGAGATCCAGCTGCAAACTAGTCCACGAACTCATCAAATAACACGCCCTTGCTCAATACGTGGTGATGCCTATCCTAACCATGGAGAATGCGCCCCACTGTGTAGTAAGCCAATCTTTGCTCTAGATTTTGTAGCAGCGATATGGGTCGATCTGGTATATTTCTTGTAGGTGGCTGATCTCTCTGAGGTATAGAGTTTCCCTTCTTCTGAACCTGTCTAGAGATGACAAGGGACAATTTAGATGACCATGACCTTCAACATGGAGGAACAGGGCTAAGGTATGAAGTACAGAATC
>LPNX011056271.1:474343-523146 GCA_001517045.1 Pseudotsuga menziesii | reverse complement strand
TCCATAAGCACCATCACAAGGAATAATCCTACCAAGCTGACATTCTACCCTTCTGATTTCAACTAGAATGCTCATATACTGCTGGTCAATTTCTCGATCTTGGCCAACCTGTAAAAACCATCCACCATTATGCAAATGTGGACTCAAGCTATTGCAAGCCCTGTCTATGTACTCCTTAAGAACACTGCTTTGAAATGCAATAGTATGTTTCTTCTGCTGCCCCATCAAGGAATCCAACTGTTCTTCAATACTAGACAGCCTGACTTCTTCCCTTTCCTTGTACCAGAGATCAACAGTAGTCTGAGCATCATCTTCTGTAACCTTCCAATCTTTGGAGAGTCCCCCTATTGTCTTGTGCAATTCTGCCCACCAAAGTGCACATCTTGTGGCATATCTCTGACCTGAAGCGCCTATTTTCTGATAAGTAGTAAAAGCTGTTTCCATGGAATACTCAGCCTCCTTTCTTGATTGATCCAACATAAATAGTGAAAGCCCAATCATCTCCTGGACACCTGCATAACGCTTCCAAGCCTTGTCAATCTTGTAATCACTGGATAACAATCGATAAATTGAAAGAGCAAGTTCATAATCATGCAACATGAAGGCATAGTCTCCCAATATTCTGATCTGAGACTCTATCGAACTAAATGTGTAGTTGGACCCATTTGAAACATCAGCAGTATCATCCTTCCCCTTATGCCACCAAAGGTTTTTAATCTGATTTTTCAACCCCTTCCTTGTTGCTGAAACCTGTTGATTCAAGGAGCGTATTTTCTGCTCCATGTATGGGATAATATTCTTTACAGAAAAATCCTGCATGAATTCGTTAATTTGTTCCAAGTCAATTCTGTTGAGACACCGACCTAGAACATGGTTAGCTGATGAATTGTCTACCAAAGATGACGAAACAAAAGGAGTCCAGATATCTCCTGGCAAGATCTCTTCATCAATTTGAGAAGAATTAATGCATAGCAGCTTGCAATCATGTGGTCCAAAAGTTTCCTTCATTTCTACTAGTATTTCATTTGCTTTGTCTGCAGGTCCATCTTCATTGTCGTGTATTAATACATAATGCTTCAATATCTTTGGATCTCTTGCACCTTCATTTAAAAGAGAGGGGAGTTGATCTGTGTTGAAGAGATCCACAAATTTATTGACAGGATTTTCATCTTTGGAAGAAACAATCAGAAGACATGCAATAGGGTGGTCAAATGCTTCATGCTCTGAAAAAGATAGTGTATGAATAAATTCTTTGTTGTAGACCTGAAGCCATGATGACAAAGACTCTGACTCTGCAATTTTCTGAACAACTTCAAGCTGTTGAGGATTTCCTTCCAGCTCAACAAACGCTTTCTCACTTGCATTCTCCACGATCTGCCTTAGATGTTTCTCAGCTGACTCAATTTTTTCCATCACTGATAAATACTTACGGTCAACCAGAAACCCCTCAGACTCCATTCGTACCAGTAAACCACCAAAAGTACGCCAATACTCTTCATAAAAGTCATACATGCTTCTGTTTTCAACCCCTGGAAATAACCAAACCCTCTCAACCAGTTTTGTTCTGAGGCTTTTCCCGAGACTCCATGTACTTATAGAGTCTTGGGCAGAATAACATATCCATGACATGCGTTCTGTTCTTTGGAGCTCTTTAACAGGAGCAAGAGTGATAACTTTCCCCTCTGTGCCATCCTTCTTTATCTTTTTTTTCCCAAAAATTGCTTTCATTGACTCCTTGGCTGTAATCAGCTTAACTTCACTTTCTGCAACAGCTCCATCCATGACCCTTGGATCCTTTGTAAGAGCTTCAGGTGAATAGCCACCTTCTCTACTCCTTGCAGAATCCTCATCATGTATTGTTAACTCCAAATGAGGCTCACCAACAACCTGTACTTCATGCTCATCTATCTTCTCTTCCCCAACTATGCCTTTAAGGAGATCCTCATCCAAATCTTTGGGCTGGCTCCCGAACTGGATGGTGTAATAATCTTGAAAGGACAATGCCGCACATACCTCATAACCCAAGGCTAGATACTCTTGATATCGAGGCAAGTATTGAAGTACTGCTAACCTCTGCCAATTTCCAGTCAAGACCCTTCTGATTGTCTTCATGTTCTCACAAGCTGGCAGAGAAAAACCTTTGTTCTGATATGTACTTCACCAACATCACTAACATGCATTTGCATGTACATGCATGTATCAACATGCACTTTTATTCAATTGCTATGTGCCCACAGCTGGCCAAGATTATGCTCTGATACCACTGTAATATCCCAAATTAAGGAGATCTGCCTTCTTATGTTTGCACTTGCTTGTTTCTTGTAATCCTGAATTTATTTGCTTGTGGTTGTTTGAGAATATTATTCCTTTCACTTAGTTCCTCTGGCTTACTAGTTTATTTTGTTGTTTGCAATCTTCATGTAACAGTTTGCTCATTCAAATATTAATTGCATGACATAGTAAGATGCATAACCATTATAAATCCCATGATTTTAAACAAGAGAACACAAATGGAAAACATAAACTGTTTATGCAAGTGTGGACATAATAAGTACCTCAAATCAGTCGTAGGTAATCAGGTATCATAAATGAAATAACTCTGATCTTTAACAATGTTGAAGGTGTACTGTAGAGGCTTAAAGCATGTTGTTTAATATTCATAAAAGGTAAACAGACCACTGCTGTAGCTAAATTCCTGTAGGTGACGGGTTGCTAACATTTGCAAAGCCTGGGTTGTAGTGGCTTCCTTTGTGGCCCACGATGAAGGAGATGTCCACCAATGATGAGTGAAAGGTCCTTAACTCATCCAGCCACAGTAAATCATCTTCCCTCACACACTGTAACTTGTATTTCTCCTTCTGCGACCTTAGTTTAAATCAACAATCAGACCTATCACCGATATATGAAATATCAGTTCGTTATAACACTGAAATGGCCTTCTGTGGGTCACGATTTGGCTATTTCTTCGACCAGCAACGCTCCAAACACTAACAGAGATGACTAACAGCTCAAATACGCCCTATGGGAGGATACTCAGTGAGTTAGACTCCACCATTTAATTTCCAGGAAAGGTTTGGAGCTGTAAAAGATGAATCCAAGTGCACAGTCTATAGGTAAATCCCCACGCAATTCAGATAACCAGTATACAATCACCTCTAACAGTGTTTATCAGCTCAAAACCCTCCCTTTATCCACTGATGCGACCCCCCCTCCAAGTCTAATAAATGTATTCTTGTAGCAGCAAAGATAAACTTGACCTAATTCAGATGCTAGCTTTTTGAGATAGACACTCCACTAAGAGTCGCTTTCTAATACTGAGATCCAGTTGCAAACTAGTCCACGAACTCATCAAATAACACGCCCTTGCTCAATACGTGGTGATGCCTATCCTAACCATGGAGAATGCACCCCACTGTGTAGTAAGCCAATCTTGCCCTAGATTCTGTAGCAGCGATATGGGTCGATCTGGTATATTTCCTGTAGGTGGCTGATCTCTTTGAGGTATAGAGTTTCCCTTCTTCTGAACCTGTCTAGAGATGACAAGGGACAATTTAGATGACCATGACCTTCAACATGGAGGAACAGGGCTAAGGTATGAAGTACGGAATCTGTACGGATCTGTATGGAATAGTACAGAAGGGTACTATTTGGTATGGAACTGTCCTCTACAGCCTGCCACGAGTTGGTCTACTTGCCCCTTCTCTGTCCAACACAAAAAGTGATGATATTCTTCTCAAACGAGCATGAAATCTCTGTCACAATAATCCTTAATGAAGATGATTCACCCAGCTATGAAATAAGTTGATTCCCTGCCCTAACACTCCACAAACTTATTCTCATTGAAGCACAAATGATAGATTCGGGTAATCTATCCTTGAACTTAGCTAGGATGGATAGATTGCACCATCGAAACCAAGATTTGTCAAGGGTTTACGTCCTCAACACCAATAGCTCACCGAGCTCTCCAAACCCCGGAATAAGACTAGGACAGATGTTTCACTGCCGAAATCCTGTTAGCTGAAGACTCCGTCTCCAACCCCAACTGCTGTGCTGCTATCCAAGAGCTCCCAAAATGATCCTCATCAAAAAGTGAAGTCTCCTCTCGCTTTATCCTCTATTGATAAAGTTCAACTGCGCAAAACCTAATCTTTGACCTAATTAGGTCACTTTAACTTCTAATTTGCAGTTGACTTGCATGCATGCGCATGGAGACTTAATTGGGTGCATGCATCATTAAATAATGCTTAGATGTCATGTATGTCACTTTTAGGGTTTGCATGCATATCACTTTTAGGGTTTGCATGCATCTCATTTTTTAGGGTTTGCATGCATCTCATTTTTAGGGTTTGCATGCATGTCATTTTTAGGGAACATTACACTAGATGATGTGTTGGAGTCGACGAGGAGTGACCTGCTCAGATGAAAGCAATGATGAAAAAACTTTACCCCCAAAATAAAGCATAAAACATAGGAAGTACAATGATGTGGTGCCATACCCCCAAGGCTGGATGAGGAACTGACTCAGGAAACATGACTTAAATGAAAAAGATTGAATAGACAAAACGATAAGATGACTCAAGACTCCTCCTATTGTCTCTTTAACTCTACATATTCTACTAGACTTAGCCAGGCAACCATCCTTATCTAGACTTGACCTATACATAAGCACATGGCATTGCTAAAAGTGTTAAAGTTTAAATCATACTCACAAGTTTGACTCAAATAAAAGTAATGCTAATAAAAGGGAATGGTTGGCCTACACATTAGTAAAGCATTATTAAACCAAGAAACTGCATGCTGGAAAAAGCAATTCTAGTATTGGAAAGCAAGGCAAAAAATGACGCTAGAAATGATAACTACTAACCTCAAGATAACCCCAAATATACTTTTTGCTTTTAAATTTTTTTTTAAATTTTTTTTTTTTTTTAAAATTAATTTTATTTTTATTTTTATATATGGGTGTGGTGGCTCTTTTTTCTGAGTGTTGGTCATGATTGACATGACTGATAAGTATATTCAAATGGCCAATGTAATCGTGCATTTAGGTGATCAATGATGCAGAAAAATAAACATAGTCAACCCTCCAGTGCAACCAATTATGTTGCCCTTGGAGATGGAAAAATGCATTTATTGCATTTTTTAGTTGAAACTTGGGACATGGTTCCTCATTAGTGATTAAGAAGAAAACAAAAAAGCCAATTTTTTTCAAATATGCTTTCTAAATTACTTCCATCATCCATGACTCAATTAGATCACGACTAACCAAAATATCCAAAAAATGATCTGACAGAGGATCTTCCTGAATAATAAAATCTGCAAGGTTGATTCGTTTCTCTTCCTTTTGAACTTTATCATCATTATTAGGAAGAATCAACAAATCCACTTGTAAAATCTTCCTCCTCCTCTTCATCCTCATGGAATTCTGCATATGGTTCAAAGGTGCAAAAATTGGTTTGTGATCATTCGTGAAAGAGTCATTGTTAGGTAGTTTATCACCTGCACAACTTCCATTATTCCGTTCCTTCTCAATAACAAGAAATTCCTTACTCTCAGGGCCTTGCTAAAAGCTTGCCCCAAACTTGTTGGTTTCTCATTCCATAAGAGGGAACGAAATTTTGGATCAAAAGCGAAGACACAATCCAACACAATACCCCCTTTGAATGATGGATGAATCTCACTCATGGGTAGATAAAATGACCATGGAAAGCAGGTATAGTTTCATCTTTTCTCTTTTTAATGCAAGATAAATCCACCATGAGGGCTTCATTATCTTGCATCCATTTCATGTATTCAAGATCCATGATCAATCATGATTCTTCAACCACTGGAGTTGTTGGGGGAGACTCAAGTGGTCTACCCTTGTGTTCCAGAATAGAATTTCAAGGTCTTTAAGGCCCAAAATTGTGCCTTGTGTATGGTCAAATCATTGAGATCTTTGATTGTCCAACCTGATAAAACCTTGCAATAGTGGAGTTTCCAGGTGAGATGGAAAAAATATAACGCAAATAAAGCAAATCTCTTTGTTGTTGTTGTGAAAGTCGAGAATTGCTGACAATCCCTGACAACGATGCCAATTTGCTAGCACTAATTTCTACACTTGTAATGATGATCTAGACCTCTTAAATCAACAAAGGAGATTAGTACAACTTATAGTAAAATTCACCCACTTTGTCATCGATGAACCTCCTCTCCATTTGGGTTGGTGCATGCCAACCTTAGGGTGGTGTCCCTAGTCTTTGTATACTGCTCTCCAACCTATAAACCTGCATTAAAAACCCATATAACAACAAGGAATGATCTTTGGCTTGCAATTAAGCTACCAAAGAGAAAAAAATAGTTTTTTGATATTTTATGGTGGAAATTCCCGCATGCAACAATTTGAACAGTAAATGAATGAGTGCTCTAAGTAACAACTAATTATCAAAATAAAGGCCTATTAGAATCCATACACAAATACATCAATGCTGTTAGTTTTTACAAGATTATAGTAGTATATCTTATTTGCAAATAAACAAAAGGATCTCTACAAGGAAGAAAAAGCACATAAACAAATAACACAAGAATTTATCTTGGGAAACCCAATCGGGAAAAACCCAACAAACCTTTGTATAGAAATAATAACTTCAGAGAACAAAGAGAAGAAGAGAGAGGGAGAAAATATCTCTCGCAGATATAACCTCAGATTATACTCTCCTAGACTGCAGTAGCGCACCTTTCTGCCGAGTGAGTTGCTGTGAATGTGTGTAATAATGAGGAGGGGCGCTTCTTATTTATACTGATTTTCCAAGTGGAAAATCACTAAGGCCGACCTACCTTGGGGATGTAAATTTTTCTTTAATATTCAAACTAGGGATAAACAGTGCATGCAAATCTCTACTGATAACCACACATGAATATCTTTTATAGTATGCAGTGGAATATAAAACTGAGAAATATATCACAACATCACATCACAATTTAGACACTATTATTTTGGGTATGTAAACCCCCGGAAAAACCCAAGATGGGAAAACCGGTGCAACAGTCAGATATAGATTTTATTATGAGAAAATATGGAGCGTTACAATCACTGCAAAGTCACCCAAACTTGGCGAATGTAGTACCCGACAGAATCACTGGGCAAATCCCAGCTAAACCTCAACACCCTCCCGTGTGAGTGTACGACCCAGCAGTATGAAGCTCGGTGATCCTGCTGCTCACTCCTCCGTCTTCTCAGCTAAATCCTATGTCTAACTTTCTCTCCCTGTCTGTATCCTGTCTCTGTCGTAATACAAGTGTGTGTCCTCTCCACTAATTGATCTCTCTTTTATAACTTTAGGTAAAGCGAAAACCCTAATTTCACTTTCACTTTAACTAGTGTTTCACTAAAGTTTAATAAACAATTAGATTTTCCAAAGTAAACTTAGGAAAATTAATTAAATACAATTGGCTTAGTAATTTAAGTCTTATGCATGCAGGAAGACCTTCCTTGTTGCTGCTAGTTTAACAGGGGAAATACAAATTAAATTAAATTTTATTCTTTTTCTTTTTTGATCTTTCCCCAGGGTTTGCATTGAATGTGTCTAGGTTTTACATGAGTAGTTACATTAGTATAATCTGTCGTAGGAGATACAATAAGAATAACTTCTGAAGTTGCACAAGTTCCAACAGATGCATCAACATTTCAAAGAGCTAGAGGGATAGCATAATCAAACTCTACTTTGCATTAGCCAAAAGGTTGAGTACACCATAGAGATGGTAACAAAGCTGATCCAGTAATGATCCTTACACAAAACTAAAGAATCCAAGAGAGAAATGGAGAAGAGTGGAGGAGCAATATGCCATTCTTGCTAAGCTTTTCCCAAGCCTTATTAAATATATCTACAAGAGACCTAATGCTCCCTCTTAACTTATTGAGGAGGCATGCATAGAGGAGTGCGCCCACCCTAATTGATTGAGCATGTGAGAGTGCGCCCCTCTTGCAACTGCTATGGTCGTCATGCATGAATTGATGCACCCTCTTTGTTGTAGTTTATCTGTCATTCATGTGTGAGTAAAGTGCCCGACAAATTGGACTTTCCCCTCGTGCATTTTACCCTTGACATGAATCTTAACTGAGCTTAAAGGCTAAGTTGAGTGGAGGTGCCCTCTTCCAGTTTGAGTTAAGTGGAGGTGTGTCTGATTCAAGTGAGGACACCTCCTTCAAGGTTGAGTTAAGTAGAGGAGGTCTCATGCATGCATCTTGTTCGAGTCTAATTCACTCTGATTCCAAGCATGCACCCATGTGTTCTCCCACTCGTTGTACACGCATGGATGCCACATGTCACACATGCACGGATGCCACATGTCCAACATGCATAGCCGACTGCTAAAAATAGAAAAGGGCTCAAATGTTTGAATATTTGGCAAGCGAAAACATGTAAGTCTGCATGCCTCTTAAAATGCCATGTAGAGTCATGCAAGTCAAATCCTAATTACCAAAAATAGAAGTATCATGCATGTCATCCAAAAAAGGGTCACTAGAATCCCGAGCTCATAAGGATGCAGAAAATGTGATCATCTCTGCTGTGTAGACCTCCAAATTCTGTCTCCTAAAACATAGAAAAAATGCTAAAAATAGATATCTCCCCCAAGATTGATGAAAAGCCCGTGTATGTCTCTGACTCTGAAACTAGACCACATCAACGAAACAACCTGTATCTGAACCCTGTGGGAACTGACCTTTGACCTATGAGAGTTGTCTCTCTAGAACAAGCTTGAATACTAGTCTGATGAAATAAGTTAGCTCTTAACCCTCCAATTTGCATATGGGAAAATCTAGGGATTAACAGGCCCACCTTGTTACAAAGAGATAGCCCAGTGCATCTTAAGAAAAAACATGGAGGCTAGGCATTAGTGGGAACCCAACTGGATAAACGTAAACATACTAAATTCTTAATACTTGCATCTTTTTATGGATAGGCATGTTGAGGCCTGAAGGTTTCAACCACACTAGCATTGGGAGTCAGATCCCATTGCTTTAAACATAGCGAGAATAAATGGCCGTTGAACATGGTCATAGACCTTTTCTAAATTGACTTTAATGAAGATTGCATCTGGGGTTGATAAGATACCATTTCATACCCTCCCATACAACAATGGCATTGTCTAGTATATAGCGACCTCAAATGAACCTTGTTTGTTTAGTCCGAACTATGTTAGGGCGAATGTGCTTGAAGTGCATTGGCTAAAATATTATAGGAAGTGTTTAACATTGCCCTCCAACTTATAATTAGCTTAGGATCTGTGGCCTTTATAATGAAATGTACAAGGCCTTAGTTAATTCTAATCCCCAATGTTTGCATTCTCACTGTTTCCTTGTAGATCTGTCACAAGTCAAGCTCGACAAAGCCTAGGTGCATTGACATCCACCATCTCACGAAGGGATGTTACTGATTCATCTAGGGTCAAAGATTGGTTGCAAGCCCTCTTATGTTCTTCCAATACTTGAGTCAGGACTATGTCAGAACATCACTGCATGGCTGCCTTTTGCTCCTTTGTGTGTCCTGGAGTTTGAAATACCAACTTATAGTGGCTGACAAACTTTACTTTTGTTCTCCTCCTAGTCAGTCACACGCCTAGTGGTTGTTGTATTAGCAATGCTTTTTTCCCTGGTATCTTTAATGGTTGAGGCTTTGAGAAAGGCCCTATGGGGTTGATCTCTCGTCTTCATCTAGTACAAGTGGGTGTAAATCTAGGTGCTTTGATGGAATTCATATACCCCTAGAACATGGACATAGAGGATTGTCAGGAACATATTATTTGGGATTTGAAAATATCGATTTAGAATGAGATGTAGGTCACAGAACCATCAGGTGTAGATCATAGGGATGGACATGTAGAGAAATTGAAATGCGGTCCAGTGCAGGGAAATTGGGCTGGGTCCAATGCATTGGCTCATCTTTTCTTTACTTTTCTCTTATTACGTAAAAAAGTCACAAGCACATAATGCTCTCGGTGCATTGCAAAAAAGTTAACATTGTGTGATGGAAAAGAGATAGCCATCATATGCATTGGAACATGTGAACGTGACAAGCACCATTTTGAAAGATCACCTGATGCAGTTTGCATTAAAATAAATAGTTGACNCATCAAGATGCAAGATACAGGGGTTGCTCCCATAAACCTTGAAAAAATTCCACGGCAGTCTCCAAGCCAATATAACGATGGTTGTTCATATAGAAATTTAAAAGCATTAATTATTAAAATAGTAAAGGTAGTAATAGTTTCTAAAGGTGTTCTTTCCCGGAAATCTTCTGGAACATTGTGGCTGCACTATGGTGGCCAAATAAAGTGTTTTAAATCATATGTCTTTCTCAAGCTATATCAGAGGGACATCTACTACTTGTTTCTTTATATTGCAACTATAATATGTCAATCAATAGAAGAATTTACATACAAAGAGACATTGCAACTGTGATCAAATCTGCTCTTTTCATATTCTCATCCACAAATCCACTAGGAAGAAGCACCTCTTTGGAAATATCACTACGCAAAACTACCTAGTCAGAATATGACCATGAATAATTCAATAGCAGCATAGAGTGATTGGCTTAAGAAATGAATGCTATGTACCAATTGCCTGTTAGTTCAAATATAGATTAGACGTATTTCTAGTTATCAGGTTATCTATCCAATGCAGGAGCACTAGCTAGACCTCAATGTCACATTGTAATAGTCCGTAAGATGGTTCTACCATCATTCACTCTGGATGGTACAGGCCTAATTCAAGGTTCCTCGGTCTAGATTATAATACTTAACTTTCTCCTAGTTGAGGCTATATAACATCTGTTGTGCATTCGCTTTGATTTTCATGCCATTTCCATTGTCCTCTTCCTCTTCAATTGTTTATTCTCTAAAGCTTGTAGCTTTCTCCTTAAAAGTCAAACGTCCTCTTCCTTGATGCCTTGATGTATCTTGAACACGTTTTCAGAATTTACTCTCTTGTTGTGGCTTACTAGCTAGCACCTGTCAACCCTTTTGCTTTCAGCATGGCTAAATCTAAAACAAACTTGCAGGAAAAACAGCAAAGGAGCAATTAGTGGCCTTGCCTTTCTCATAGCATCAAAAGCTCAGAACATTTAAGGAGGGAATCGTGTATGATCTTTCTTGCTTTCCAGATGGTTATATTAACTAGATGGGTTGAGAGTTTGAGACATAAGATGCCATATCTGCTGCATTGTTGTCTTGATCATGTCCGTGAGCTATGTCATATTGTTTGGGTTCAAATTCAAGTTCTACAACCTTGAAATTCGGTTCGGATTCAAATTTTTCTATGAGATTCGAAATGAGGTTTGCCATTAAGTTTGCCAATATACATATTTATAAATTTTTAAAATATGTATAAAATATTAAAAAAATAAAAAAGACCACTTTTTATTTTTAAATATAATTCTATAAAACATTTTAATTTGAAATATACTCTCATCTTTTACTTCTTGGACTCTTAACCATGGGACATGGACAATCTTTCACCCATCCTAAAAGTCTTACTCATAAAGAGTTTAGGAAATGCGGTATGCTATCCCCATTCTCCACAAAAAGTGAATGTTTGAATTGTTAATTTTAAGAGATGCGGTATCCCGCTGCTGAAGCATAGTCACCTTTCGGGGATGAACCACAAATGAATGTCCTCTGGCTGAAGTAGAGCCGCCTTTACGGAGCTGGATAGAAAACAAGTATGCTGTGGCTGAATCATAGATGCCTTTACAGAGCTGAACCTCCAACGAACCTTCAACGGAATACATGTAAGGGAAAGTGGTGGAAGGGGTTAACTAGACTCGGAAAAGAGACGGAAGGGACTAACTTGATGGAATAAGTACACTGAACCTCATCGAACTGCATTTTTTTTGAATTCACCTAATTTCGAATATGAAGGATAAAAAACGGTGAACCCTGTGACATAGTCCGTGAGGTTACCAAAAAGTGAATACATATTGTAAAAGTTAAACTTCAGAAAATTAAAGAAAGCACTTGGTCTCCATCTGCCTCCCAAGCCCTTGCCTTTACTATCTCAAAATTGAACCCTAACTCACCAGACTATGTTGATTCAATTGCTATATTAATCCCATGTCTTGGTAAAACAAACTAAAGCATTAAGTCTGGAGCTAAAATCTAAAATTTACCGTCTGTTTCTTGAATAATCTAGTTTTCAATCTGTTCTTTGAATAATTTACCTTCTGTTCCTTGAACGCCTATTGACTAGAAGCAAGGTTTTTTGCTCTCTAAAGTAATGTTTTACGGGTTTAAAAACTAGCAATGATGGATTATTTTATTAGAATACAGGAAAGCACATCAATGATGTAACTCCATTTTGAAGGACCTCAAATGTACAAAGGAGACCAGAAATTAAAGAGAATATTGGAAAAATAATAGTATGCTGCGATTCTAGTTTCTTTTAGTTGCCTTTGTAATCTTCACTTTTCATTTGAATTTGAAGACCACATAAGAGAAAATAGGATAACATAATGAAGAAGAAATTAAAGAGAATATTGGAAGGCCATTATTACTGTGTCATTTACCTTCGTAAGATCTTCAGTTTTCATTTATGTGAGTGAATTGAAGATTACATGAGAGAATATAGGATAAAGTATTGAAGAAGAACTAACCGAGAAGAAGCACAAGTGATTCTTTAAAGAGAGAATAATTGGCATAATAGCTAGGACATCCTCCTTGTTAACACGTCTTTTCCAATTTTCAGATTCTTTGCTGGGGAGAAGCCGGAAATGAAATGGAGAGGTTGAAAATGCGTCTATCAGAAATTTTCTACGAGGAATTATTAAAAGTCATGCTCTTACCTTTTGGCAATATGGTGATTCAAAATTGTATGTCTTGCTTTGAAAATAAAAGATGGTCAGGCTTGCCATTCCTAACATTCTTATTTGGTTTTGATCGTTCATTCAGTTACAAGCACCCATGGAGGGATTAAAAGAGTGGCTGGAAGCTCTCTATACGGCTGGTGTCCCATGTGCAGTTGCATCATCCTTAGATCGTCAAAATCTACTTGCAGCTCTTGAAAGAATGGGACTTCGAAAATATTTTCAGGTGGAGATTTTGAGATCGAGGAATTAAGGGTTGCTCTTCATGAACTGCTCACTTTGAACAAATTCTTAAAGTATTTATTTCTAAAGAAACAGTGTTTGTCGGTAGACATTTTCAGTATAAGAAGAATAGCTCCTTCATGCTTTCCTCACTAGGATGCTTCACATGATTTTTCTATGTGAACATTTGCAATTCTGTTTCCCAATCAACGGAGCGTCTTGATTTTCCTTGTTCTCTAATGGTGCAGACCATAGTGTCAGACGAAGACGGAATGGAGTCAATTGCACAAAGATTTCTTTCGGCTGCTGTAAAGGTTAATTGAAAATTTGTGTGCTGAGATATGACCTGAACCTTGTTAAATTACCGGTCCTAACTTTTTTAAGGTCTTGATAATTTTCTGAGATATATAGTAAATGAGTGCATTCTGGGATTAAAGAAACTTGAAATTACGAGGTGCCAGCTTCGATAAGGATTTACATGTCATTGACCTTTTGGACAATTTTGATTGCAGTCTTTTTATGACCAATTTCATTTTTTAATGCTTTGCAGTTAGATCGACCACCTTCCAAATATGTTGTTGTCATTGACCTTTTGGACAGTTTTGATTGCAGTCTTTCTATGACCAATTTCATTTTTTAACGCTTTGCAGTTAGATCGACCACCTTCCAAATGTGTTGTTTTCGAAGACGATCCTAGAGGGATCACAGCTGCACATAACTGCACAATGATGGCAGTTGCTTTGATTGGTTCTCATCCAGCGTAAGAAATTTTTTTGTTGCTATCACCTTCCCGTTTAACCAACAATCTCAAGAATTAGGGTTTTTAATGTACATATTGAATGGTAGTAATAAATTTGAAGGATTTAGCGCAACTGTTGCTCCAAATTAGACCACTTTTTGATCATTGGTTGCATCTGCCTTATGTTTCTGTAGATGGTAGTTGAAATCTGCAGTTATGGTTGTTAGACATTGATGTGCCTTACATGGTTACAAATTTTGCTTTATGTGCACAGATATGAACTAGTGCAGGCCGATCTTGCTGTAGCCAGCTTTAGCGAACTTTCTGTCATCAACTTGCGGAGACTCTTTGCAAATAAGGGTTGTCAATTCATGGATTTGCAAAAGCAAAATGCCGAAGAAAGCCCATCCAAAAAAAAGCTCATCATTGACACGCTCTTTTAGAATATTAAGGACTCCATGGGGCATGGAATTCGGTTCACTGACAATTTTAAGTTGACTGTGCATGCCATTTCACTTTGATATGATCATGGTAAGGTGAAGAGTAAAGTGATCCTGTTAAGTTCCTTCTACCTGTGTTTACGCACACCAGAGGATAGAAGTTGCAGAACTCCATCAGCACTGTTTGGCCTCTCTAGAATGAAGAATGTCAGTAGCATGGAAAAATTCATTTTAGAGACTTATTGGAACTGGTCTTTATTATCTGGTGAATTGATACATACATGGTTGAAGAATCGCTTTCATCTTCCTTTGATTCATATTGCAGCTGATCCCTAGCCTATCTGATTTGTCTGCCGAGCACTGTACAATTTAGCAAGTCAGAAGTAACATTGTAAAATTGTAATATTTGTGTACTGTTTAAAATTTCGAATTATGTTCCATATACTTGATTGTAACTTTTACTCTGGCGAATGTGTATACATCAATTCAGCTTCAAAGCTTCAAAGTGGATAGTGAAAGTTCTTGTTGTTCATTACATTATTTGTGCTTTTATGTAGTACCTGACAAATTGAGAAAGGTTGGCATCCTTGTTCAATTATGAACCATCTAATTATCAAATAAAGGAGAAATTCAAAACCAGTCAGATTTTCTTCGCACTCCTTTTTTTGGGGTTTTGTCCCTCAAATAATCTGATTTTCTGTGAAAACCAGAGGACAAGTTATTTAGGCAACCTTTGAAACCCTAAGCAGTTAAATTTTAAATTGTCAAGCTCCTTATTTATACATTGCTTGGAATGCGAATTTATTCGCACTTGATTTGCATCTTTCATGCAAGTACAAAACGCAACCATTGTCGTCAGAGTTTTCAAACTTTGCATCTGTTAGCTGTGAGATCTAATATCCAGGCTGAGAACTGGTTATAAGATTCAATTGCCCAAGCTTATGAATTGGAAATAAAACTTAGTTGCTTTGCTCACAAGGGGAGAAAAAAATTCAAAACAGTGATACCTTAAAAGAAAACCAAGAAAAACTTTAAATTCATTCGAGGGTTATATTCCGATTGTCCGATCCACTCTTTGATATGTATGTTGGGAGTAGATTTACACTCTGTCCATTGTGGTAGTATTCATGTTTTGATCGAGTTGGTCTGGCTATGGAAAAAACGCTTAAATAACCGGAAAGCTTACGCAGAGTGCTTAGGAAGATAATAACTTGGTGTACACTTCGTTACATAAGTCATTGCTACTGCAAATAGGCCCTTGTTACATAAGTAATAGCAAGGCCATAGATCCAGCAAAAGTAGGGCTGTATGGAGCAGTGGAAAAGGCTGGTGCAGAGATAGAGACAGGCGGATGGGTGGCAGCCATTTTAAATGGATCTATATGCCTACAAAATAATGGTCTCGTGTTACATGGGAATTGGTCTAGTGAGTCGCGTTACATGGGAATTACATGGAAGAAGTATCTGATTGTATCTCAATAGTATCTCTTTTATTATTTCAAATTGTATAAAATATGAATTGTTTTTGAATTTTGTTTGCCTATTGAGGATGGAGTAAGCTCGAACAGAAATATTCAGTTGTAACAAGAAGGAAATCAATAGGCTTTTGATCCCAATAGTTTTGTGAAATCTCACAACCACTTAGGCTACTTAGGTTAGATCGAATTGAAACACACGTACAAGCAATGACGACGACGATGATGATAATGATGATGGTTATTAATGTCCACTAAGACTAACATTGGTCCACTGGAATTTAAAAAAGGCAAGGAATCGCTTGTTTTTTATTTAGAATTTTAATTCTGTGTTCGAAAAGTTTTAAGAGACGTAGTCCTAGACCATCATTGTTACGATGAGTTGAAGGTAAGAAAGGCCAGTGTTGTCATGAGATATTTTGAAATTGTGCTCTAATGTGGGCATAAGTAGGGCATTTCATGAGAAAGTAATTTTCAATTTCAATCCCTTTAGTATCACAAAAGTAACATATTCTTTCATCACATGACGGTTTAGGACCATATCACAAATACAACAAATTCTTTCTATCACATGATGTTTTAGGAATGGTCCAGCCCCTGTTTCACTATGGAGCTCGTGAAAGATTGTTCTTATGTTAGCAATGCTGATTTTATTTTTTTATGCTAGTTAAAATAGAAAGATACCTTTGATATTTTAGATTAGGGTTGATCGCTTTCTCTTTATAATATCTTAATTTCTTTTATTCACCAAATCTTTATTGCACCATAACTTCTTAGTTTTATATGTAATAAAACTTCTAATACGATCACTATTTTGTAGAGTGGCCAGCCAAGACATGGTGACTTTATGCCAACTTTGATAAAGTCGTAGGTTGTTTTGACAAGAGTATGAAACAATCTTAGGAAGCCTCTTGTCTGAAATATATGGCCTTCAAAAAAAAAAGAAGGCAATCTCAGTAAAATAACTCTCATCCCATGTATAAATTTTGAGAATTGAGCAGTTGAAGCTATTATGAAATTGAACTTCATTTACTTGCGGGTTCCACAATATAATTACTGTGAACTTGAAGCCTTAGGGCTTATTTTCAATATGAAATTACAACAATAATATTTTTTCCCTTAAACCCAATTTCACTTGATAGCCCAAGAGAAGAAATGCCATATGAGTGTCCTTAAATACCACAATGCTACAACCTGCTGTTTATTTTGTTCTTGTACAATAAGTACATGTAGTCATAACCATCTTCTCTCAAGGGTCAATGGGCTTGATATTTGATTGTATGATGTGGGAGTATCAAAGAAGAGTTTCTTTTTATCCCAAAGCCAATGCTATTTTAATTTACAACTATTTTCAAGTCCATAATAAGCTTTTTCACTCTCCATTAATCCTTTTATTGATGTTATAGTTCCAGTTAAGCTTGTGACGAAGATCAATTTTGAGATATTTGTATGAAGTCACTTTCTCCAAGTTGTTGTCATACATGAAGTTAGCATACTTGATTATTTTGGGATTTGATTGCCATAACCTTTATTTTGTCAATGTTAATAGTCATACCTATATTAGGGAAAAAATCCATCAGAATTTTTAATTGTCTGTTGAGATCATAAGGACACATCATTAATATAAAGAAGGATCATGACTATACCAGTCAAATCGTGTCGACACAACTTGCGTCTTCCAAACAACCCTTTAGCTTGTTATGTATATACCTAAAAGGGTATAGGATAAGGAACAAACATGTTTGACTCCTATATTACAATTAATTTTTTCTAACCACCTCAGAGTTCCTAAATTTGGTAGTTAATTTATCATACAACCTTATCGCAATAACTCTCAATTCGAAAGAGACTTTTAACTTTTCTAATATATTCCAAAGGTTAAGTTTGGGTACTCTGTAAAATGTTTTCCTAAAACAAATAGAACAAGATAAAAAAATTGGTTTTATTGTTACGTCACTCCTCATCAATGGTCCTAAGCGTAACAAGGTGGTTTGTAGTTGAATGATAGGTCTTAAATCTTGATTGACCTTTAGTTTTTTTTTAGACTTTCTAGCCAAATGTTGATCTTCTTTTCCAAATTAATTGTATAACTTCTCTAAAAGAGTGCTAATCATACTAGTCCTATAATTAGATGGATTATTTTTATCTCCATTTCCAAAAAGAACAATGAGATTTTTTTTGTCTAGGTTTAGGGAAAATGTACTTCACTACTAAATTGAAGTGAAGAAATTCATGTCAAACACTCGAGTAACTAGAGTTTATGATTAAAAAATTACTTCTTAAATTTGAAATATAAACCATTATAATCAAGAACTTCCCAATACTGAAGTAATCATTCACGCATGAATACCCAAAAATTTTGGTCAAAGACTAGGCAAAACCCCAACTCCTGGGGAAAACCCTAGAAAGAGAAAATTATCATTAAGGAAGAATGCTCAGATTTTTTTTCAACTTCACATGAAAAATATTTCTTCAACCCTCACACGCAAAATACCCAAAATAACTCGGCAACAAAATATATCGATTTCCGTGCAAATAAATTGTTGTACGGTCTATTGTACAGCCTCACACATGCCTATACGAAATTGTACTTTTTTGTCACATGTTTGTACGGACTACACTTTCTACAATTAATGCCACCTTGAGAATTGTGCCATAGTCAACAATAAATGTTGTACGACCTGCCTTAGGATTTGTGCCCACACGTGCTTGATGTATGAACTGTCAGACTGTAATTAATGTTGCTATATGAATATCACAGGTTGCTCCTTGCATTGGGTTTTGTGCTCGCTCTAGCGTATTTTCTCTCTCCTTTCTCAATCTCCTCTCTATCTCTTCATTGATGGTGTCTTTAATTTGTCCTTTCACTCTAGTTTTATACTTTAAAAATTGTAACTACTCATCTAACCACCTAATCTATGGTTGATATTCATTTACAAAATCTAAGGTCATCATTTAATGCACCCTCATTTAATAATTAACTCACTTTAATGATTAAATAACTTATAAGTGAGACTCATATAATAAACTACAAAACAACATTTATTTATATATAACTCAAGCTTATACATAAATACATGAAGGGGGAAATTCTACGTCCTCTTTATCATACCACACCAAAACTATAAAGAGGACCTTTAGAGTTAACTTTATAATACTCCCTCTTAACTAGGAATGTCCACAATACTATCTCCATCTCTGACTCCTGCAACAACTCCCTTCTGCTCTAGAATCAATCTCGAAAACATATGCTCTATTTCGTACCGGAACTCTGAAGCCTAAGACTCAACCTGAGCCTCATCCAACTGCTCATATGTACCATCACTGGACTGGATGAGCCTCCTACCAGTACTTGGGAGAGAGTCACTCTCCTTTTCATAAACATATCTATAAGATGCAAAAACATCCTCATTCTCTAACTCTGATAGCCACCCTCCTGCTACTGATCCTGGTTGTACTATATGCCCTCTCAGGACAGAGTTTGTCCCTGTGATCTCCAAATAAAATAGTGATCCCAAGTGGCTCATCTCTCTGATACAACAAGACATGGTTAGACTCCTCAAATGATGATACTGAGAGTTTCCTGACTCTCATCCTAGGTACAGACAATACTCCGTGTTTTCAGGAACTATCCAAGGTCTAGTTGGAACTTGACTGTTCCAACCCCTTGCATCGCTATCCGAGTACTATCAATATTTGTCTGGATAAAGTGTCCTGGCCCCAATGTTGTGATCATTTGAAAGAAATTATAGACTCTAGTCATGTGTCTGGTTGCACCACTGTCAACAACCCAGACATTCTCAAAAGCTAAACTCCCTACACTAGAATCAATCGAGACAAGAGAAAACTCTTGCTCAAATTTCATGGCATAATATTCTACTGCTGCAGGTGCTACCATATCTCTTTCAGTCTTGTCTTTCACATTCTTTTTCTCAAGACACTTTGAGGAATAGTGTCCCATCTTCCCACAATGGAAGCATTTAATCTCATTGATGTCTTTCTTCTTTTTGTTCGTCTTTGTTACAAGAGCTACATTATGCTCCACCTCTTCGTTGACTTGAATACCCAGAGCTCCCTCTCGAATATACTCTTGGGTAAAATCATCCCAAATCTTGGACCAGTCCGAAAGCTTCTCCCTACCAACATTACACTTAACAAAAACTTCCCATTTCTTGGTGAAACCCTTCAAGGCTATCCTCACCAAATCTAAATCTAAGACAGTTTCTCCTACTACTGCTAACTCATATTTGACTTGAGCCACTCAAGTTAGATAAGAGGTTAAATTTTCATCTTTGGTCCTCTTTACATTGTGCAACTTGTCCTTTAGCGCCATTTTGTGGTTCTCGTTCTTCGCTTCGAACAACTGTTTCAGGGTATTCCACATGTCAGTAACAGTATTTTTCTCTGCCAAATTTGGAATAATATTATCCTTTACCCCATCTAGGCTCTGGCTTCTAGGGATTCATGTTCTTCTAAATCATCCTTGTCAGTGGGCTTCATCATTTTGGTATTTGCAAAGTTCCATATCTTCCATTCTTTGAGCACTGCAGTTATTATAACTTTCCAAGGAAGATAGTTGGATAGGCCATCCAACCTATCTTCATATCTAATGCTCATCATCTTGACTTCCCAATACTGAATTAATTATTCACACATGAATACACATAAATTTTGGTCAAAGACTGGGCAAAACCCCAACTCATGGTGAAAACCCTAGAAAGAGAAAATTATCATTAAAGAAGAATGCTCAGAAATATTTTCAACTTCAAATGAAAAATATTTCTTCAACCCGTACGACATTGTACATTGATAAAGTAGTGGATATGTTAGGACCCTAACACTTTCAAGGCCTTACAGATGAATTTGGAAGGAAAATAAGGCCCTTAGGCCCTAAGTTAATCATTTAGGGACCAGGGGCCATGGATAATACCACAAATCATAAAAAACGATTCAACATAAGAGATCATTAAATTTTTAGAGTGGGATATACATGTGCCAATGTAAGGTTTTTTTCACTAGGATGGGTCTCAATCCATGGTTGAGGAAACAATTAATACAATTAGGCCCTAAATTAAGATTTTTGAGATAATGGGCCATGATCAAGGACTCATACCACAAAATAGTCCAATTAAAGTGGATCTTTAACATACAAATGAGATATGGAGCAAGTAGTGATGGGTATCAAAGCCTTAATCATAATCAAAGAAGAAAATAAGGGCTTTACACCATAAATGGATATCTAGGGCTCATTGGCTATCAATATTACCTCAAATCACAACATAATCTCGTTAGAGGTGATCTTTGGTCTCCTAGTGGAATACGGGTACCATTATGATGTTAGTGTGTTAGGGATGGATCTTAATTTATTGACCATGGTTACGGGAGGAAATAAAGCAATTTGGCCATATATGAATCCTTTATGGATCGAGGGCCATAAACAACATTATAATCCATGTAACATTTGGTTAATAGGGGATCATTGTCCCTGAAGTGAGATATGGGTACCATTATGATTTTATGTTCATCTATATGATCCTTAAGGCCTTGACCATTGTTGGAGGATAACTATTGGGAACTAGATAAGAAATGAATATTCTTAGGCTAAAGGGAAATGATAAAGGCCTTAAAATACAACACACACCCTCCAAAAAAAATATTTTTCATATGAGGGGGATAGGGGTGGCACTAGGATTTTTTTTGCAATAGGGATAGGCCTTACGCACGTCTTAAGGCCTTGACCATGACTTGGGGAGAAATATAAAGTCCTTAATCCCTAAATGAATCTTATATGTATTATAAGACATAAACGATCCCTCAAACCACCACAAGTGGCATTTGGGTTCCATTTGGTGGTTTCATACACAAGAGATGGCCATTGGGATTTTGGCCCAAAATAAAGCTTCTATGGCCATGGTCCCTAAAATAGATTTGAAACAATCACATAAACCCAAATCATTGTCATGTTGGTGGGATATGTCATTGTTAAGGACAATCTCAGTCTTTAGACCATTGTCAGGGCACTAATACCAATCCCTAGCATGACAAACCTTGTAATGGTGTCCATATTGTGTACTTGTGTGCAAAATATTCCATTTGCAAGGCTAGTGTCGTGGTTTTAAACCCTACGCATGGTCCATGATTCAACCATAAATCATATTTTAGTCCTTAAAGCATTTGATTTTATATTACTTGAACCATGGGTAGTGTCTTAAGAACAATCTAATCTGGAAAACCTCATAATGGATAAGGCCTTGAGACCCATCCCTAGTAGACTAATTGTGTATATATCCCAATAGGTGGTGACAATTCTCTCTAACAAGTTTGTGTAATGGTTCAATATTTCCTTTTGTCCCATGATCCTTAGAATCTTCATTTCGGCCATCAAGTTCTTCTTTCCCTATTTGACCATGGTCAAGAACCCAAGATCCTTCCCCAGCATGAAAAAAAATCCTATAGGTGGCCATATCACACTCGGGGTCAAAGATTCCTTTTAGAGGGCCTATGTGGTTCTTTGAGGCCATATTCATGAATGGTATCATTAAAGTATTTATATATGAATTGAGGCCCTTTATTTGCTCTCTTTACCATGGTCTAGAGCTATAGATTTCCACTAAAGGGTTTGTGTTGGTTTGAGATCATGTTCATAGTCAATGAGCCTTAAAGATCCATTTATGGTGTAAGACGCTCATTTTCCTCCTATTAATACGGTGAAGGTTGTGAGACATATCCCATTGTCATTTTTCTCCTATTATTATGGTGAAGGTAGTGAGACATATCCCACTATGTAAAAACTCTTGGTTGTGCACATATCCAACTTGAATGCCAAAAATCTACTTTTAAGGGTCCATGTTAAGGTTCATGCCCTTAATTATAACCCATTAACTCAAGAATCTTATGTTAAGTCCTAATTCCCTCAATTTCTTCCCAACCATGGTTTAAAACTCATCTAAGTGCAGCGAACCTCATATGGACACCCATTTACCACTCTAAGGACAATGATATCCTAAATAATGCATGTTTAGTTGTTTGAGGCCTTCTTCATGGTCCTTGGTCCATAGAAGCTTCATCTAGTATCTAGGGCTTATTTTTCTCTAACACCCATTAATTAGGCACTGGGACCCATCCCTACTATCTTAGTCATTATAGCAGAATAATACTCCATTTGCATGCTAAATTTAGAGGAGTTGTGTGATTATTTGAAACCTTCCTCGTAATCTTTATGCAATAACAATTCCATTGGTAGCCTAATTCCTTAGTTTTCTCTTCCTCTTATAATGATACTCAAATTACCATTGAAAATTGAATATCCTAATTAATGGGATCATGTAGTGATTTGAAGTATCTAACTTGGTATAAACATTCATTTCCTTTATAAAAAACAATTATTTATATAAAAACAAAAAAAAATAATAAAATCATACACATATAAAATCTTAAAAACTTTTTCAATACATTTAAAAACTTAAAATAAAAATTGTAAAAATATTATATTATAAAAATGTACATGAGTTCCATTTTGGAAATCTCCATAGTCATTTTTGACCACCAACTCATTAAAACCTATTTACTTAAATTATAAAAAGTCTATTAGACACTTTTAGATTTTTAAACAAAATAAATAAACATGTGTTTATAAATTCTCTCAAGAGCTTAGTCACCTTACATCACGCATAAGCTCTCAGTTATCCAGTGAAAATAAATCATCTTTTATTCTAACATCATCAATGAAGCGAGCTACAATAACCAAACAAAAATCATCTTTTAAAGATAACTACCATTTTTAAACCAAATGCAAAGATCATTTACCACTTTCGAGTGTCGGCTTTCAACTTGATTGATGTTTTGGCTTTTATATCTTATATATATAGCCTAACTGGCCACTATACCTTCTTATCGTTTTTCTTTTTCTATTGAAGTCACAAAAACTTGGAAGGTCTCCGGAAGATCCCATACCTACAGAAGTTTTGCGAAGAATTGATATTGGTTTTATATTTTGGACGTTGATTTCTGCAGACAAGTGTTCTCCACAGGATTCAAATTTGTTTATGGCAGCAAGGCAGCCGGACATAACAGAACCAATATGGCTGATCACATAGCCAATATGGAGGATGACTACGTTATAATAGGCTCTGATGATGGCTGGAAGACATCTGATGATGAGATGGAGGTTATAAAAATTAAGGATATTGAATCAGAGAATGAATATGTTCAGGTTATACTTCGTTCCACCCAACAGGAATACTCTCAACTTCCATCTGATCTTGCCGGTGTGATAAATCGGTTGTCCACACGTACCCTCGAGACCATAGAGAAGATGCACTTATCTCCGGAATCATATAATCTGTGTCTAGAGCTCATTCATTTTTCTTCGCATAACGAGGCTACGTTATTTGCTCCAGTTTCAGCAACAAACAACAACTATGGCGATATATTCACAGGGTATGCAAATTTGTACATGCAATGGGAGAAGAGTGAGGAAGCGTGGAAGATCGATAAGATAATGGAAGAGTACGACTTGGAAGCAACCAATCAGGAGAATCTAATGCCCATAGAGCAGAGCGTGGATTCAGAATCGACCCACATACAGAACCCTAATTCCACTGCAAGCTCAGCAAACGATCATTCTTCACGTTCAATGCATTAATACTTTCTGAATCGTTTGAACTTTCTAGGTCTCGGAGGTTTTGTGATACTATAGTGAACCATTGGTATTTATTTTGTATAATCGTTTCATAAATCCATCATTTTGTAAACTTTAGTTTTGTTTTTACAAAAAAATGACTTTTCCCCGGGTGTTGTTCTATATATAATTTTGTTGTACTATGTATTTTCGGAAATACAACTCTTCTTTGCTGCTGATCTTGGAATTTGCTGTGGAGACGGTATTAAATCTTTATGATTCCCTTCAGTGATCAGGCCTGCATCAGGAGTCTTTAGTTTTAAATTTTTAGATTATTTAAAATGGACATATTATAAATGATTCCACTCCTAACCCTAATATGCAACTCACTGCTGAGTGACTTTCCTTTATAATTTTGTTTGGATTATCACTTTTTAAAAAGCTGTTTTTTCCAAATAAAACCTTGGTCTTTAATAGCATGGCTTAAACTCTTCATCATTTGCTATCAACATAATAAAGACCAGGGTTTTCATCATTCTTTTAAGACGATTTATGGACATATAAACAAACTATTATGATTTTACTTTGTCGGTAATCATATACAAACAAACTATTATGATTTTACTTTGATGGTAATCATATACATACAAACAAACTATTATGATTTTACCTTGTTGATTTATCTTTGGTTCATTAGGGTTTCACCATTGTAAGTATGCATCAATGCTTGCTTATATCTTACTATGGATGCTTGCTTTAATCTATACAAGGCCTTCTTCAATTTATATATTTTGTCCTCATTACCTTTGACTTCATAAGATACATCTTATCCTCATGACCTTGACTTCATAATTTGGTGAATGTTTGACATAAACTTTACATCCATTTGGTACACCTTCCAATTGTTTTGTTCTGCAATCACCGATTTACAAATATGATTGTGTCAAGTTCTACATGTGCAAATATTTCATTATAATCCATATTTCGTTGTTCAATAAACCCTTGAGCAACAAACCTTTAGTTGTGCTTCTCTACTTCTCAATCTACAATCAACTTTATTTTGTAAATTCATTTTACAAATATGCAATCTTTGTCTTGTAAGTTTACAGGATCTCATGTATCATATTTCTTGATTGCATCAATTTCTTATTCCATAGCTTTTATTCATACTTCATCTTGAATTGCTTCATCAAAACTTGAAGGTTGATATGTTATCAATGAAAAATTTACATTTTGATTCACTTCCTTATCTTGATGATCATAGTCAGATTATAATCATGACTTACCTATGAACACAATTACTACTGATTTTGATGTCTTAGTGGATCTCCTTGTACAAGAGTTCTTAGAGTTCTTAACTGACATGTACTTACACATGCTGATGGAATGAAGTATACTTACATCAACATGTACTGTCACATTCCCATTGCATGAACTGTACTTACACATGCAGATTGCCTTTTAGATTTACTTGTTACGTGTACATGTATAATAGCATGTAGAGTTTGCTAGCTAGACCAATGTATAATAGCCTATGGAGTTTGCTAGCTAGACCATGAAATAAGGTTTGTATTTCCATTTCAATCTTCCTTGAACTCAACATCGCACCTATTGAAAGTATAAATTGAATAGTCAACTACTTCTCATTACTCTTTTGACAAATGCTTATCTCACCTATTCAAAATATAAATTGAATATTCAAGTGCTTCTCTATTGTGTATCTCACCTATTTAAAGTACAAAGTATAAATTGAATAGTCAATTGCTTCTCTAAATACTATTCAGATAAATGTTTTTGTTTCAACATACTTTGTACCATGTTTATGATGGTTCACTTTTTTCTCTAAGTTATATTAATAAGTGTTTTTAATAAAAACATTACTAATACTATCTCCATATATATTCTATAACATTTATATATTATGCTATCATAATGAAAAATGATATCAAGGGATAAGAATAACCCCCAAAGTGAAAACCAAAATGAGAAATAAAAAATTCCGAATATCACTTATAGCATGTTGATGCAATGATGCTTAAGCTCAACTTTAAAGTCATTAAAATTGTTTATGAACCACCCTTATCGTGAAATTATAACACATATTAGTAGTTACTGTGTTACTTAATGAACCCCTATATATATATATGGTGTTTAGAAGGTGAACAAGTGACAAGTAGCCAAGCTAATCACTATATAAATGGATCATGTATTTCATTGTAATGCAATGATTGCTAATCATGTACTTTATTGTAACGCAATGATTGCTAATCACTGTATAAATGGATCGTGTATTTCATTAGAATTTTTTTATATTAGTTGTAATTTTTTTTAATTGTAATAATAATTTATATTATTAAAACAACATATAATCATATTTATTATAATTTTATGATACTTTTTAAAAGAAAGAAATCTAAGATCTTTAAATGAAACAATAGGTTCAAATAACTTTTAAATATATAAAATGTTACACTTAACACAAAATAATATAATTTTTTTTAACATTAATGGTTGGAACTTGGGATTTGTAGTGAGTACTATAAGAAAATGTAATTTTTAAAATTTGATACAACTTTATTTTATGCAATATTATATTATTTAGAATAGTATAATGTTATATAAATTGTACTTCAAGTTTAATATTGTTTAGTTTTTAAGCTTTTAACACAATAATATAATTTTTTTATGATAAACATTATGGATTATAATGTTAACATTTAACACAAAATAATATAATTTTTTTTATTTTTTTTATGTTAAACATCAATGATTGGAATTTGTGATTTTTAGTGAACATTGAGAGAAAATGCAATTTTCAAAATTTGATATTATATTTTATCCCCTAAAACATTGGATTTTATATTCCTTGGACCATGGGTAGTGTCTTAAGAACAATTTAGAGTGGAAACCTGGTAATGGATAAGACCTTGAGACCCATCCTTGGTGACCTTATGATGTATGTATTCTACTTGGTGGTGACAATTCCCCTCTAAAGGGTGTGTGTAATGGTTCGATACTTACTTTTGTCCCATAATCCCTATAATATTCATCTAGGTCATATGGTTCCTCTTTCCCTACTTGAACATGGTCAATATCCCAATATCCCTCCCTAAAATGAAATACTTCCTATAAGTGGTCATATCACACTCGAAGATCAAAGATCGTTTTTAGAAGGACTATGTGGTGCTTTGAGGCCATTTTCATGGACTATATAATTAAAATATTAATATATTTGACTTGATACTGCTTATTTTCTCTCCTTACCATCCTCATCCTCTAGACCCATTATTGGTGCATAAAATATCCTAAAGGTGCGCATATCTCAATTGAAAGCCAAATATCCCCTTTAAAGAGATTATATATCATTTTGAAGACTCATTAATGGAATTGAGCCTTACAAGCTTCATCTAGGTCCTTAGACCCTTTATTTTCTTTCATGACCATGGCCAAGGTCTCAAGACCCATCTATTGTGTCTAAAACTTTCCATTGGTTCCAATTTCTCATTTAAAGGTGCCCATATCGCATTCAAAGGCCAACATTTATGAACCTTAAAAGACTAATTTCAATTCTACAAACCTTTTTTTCCTTCATCGCATTTAGACCCATGCCAAGTACACAATATCTCTTAACGAAGCACATATTGCACCAAAAGGAGCTCGATGGGCTAGCTCAAGTGTTTGAGTGTTGTAGGTTGTGAGCAGCAGGTCTCGGGGTCAAATCCCTGGGTGGCTATGCATCGCTATATAAAGTCTTCACTTGATGTCTCCACTAGGTTAGCTCTGTAATCAAAGCGAATAGGCGAGGCCCCTTCGGGTGGCCCCCCTATGCATTGTTCCCTGGAAAAAAAATATCGCACCAAAAGGATAATTATTTGGGTAAATGTATTGTTATTTAAGGTCTAGTTCATGGACTAGGGCACTAGAAGCTTCATCTTGGGCCAAATTCCTAAAAATTATATCTTGTGTGCAAAACCTCTTATTACCTAATGGTACCCATATCCCACTCAATGACAAAGGTACTTTCTAGAGGGTTTTATGGTGTTTTGAGAAATATTTAATCTCCCATCAGAATTGCAATATTAATTAGAGATTTAAAGGACCTTAGTTTCCTCCCATAGACCAATACCTACAACATAAAATCTCATAATGACACTCATATTCCACTCGTGTGGTTAATGCCTTGAGAGCCACCCCTAAGGCACGTGTAAGGCACAAATCATTGTATTGTATCCATGTCTCTCTTGAAGGATGATGATACCTTATAAATGACATATTTGTGGTTTATGGCATTATTTATGACCTTTTATTCTTACATGATTCATCAAGGACCTAAGAAAGTTATTTTCCTCAACCATGGCCAATGCGTTAAGACACTCGTCCCTGTTGCACCAAACTTCTTGTGGTACCCATATTCCAGTTGGAGGCCAAATATTGCCTCTAAAGGGTCCATGTTGTGGTTTGAGGTCATGTTCATGGCCAATAAGACTTAGAGATCCATTTATATTGTAAGACCCTTATTTTCCTCCTATGATTATGGTCAAGGTCACGGGACCCATCCCACTATGTAATTTATCTCTTAATTGTGCACATATCCAACTTGTATGCCAAATATCCACTTTAAAGTGTCTATATTATGGCCCATTAATTGAAGGATCTTATGTTAGGGACCAATTCCCTCAATTTCTTCCCAACTATAATTTAAGACCCATCTAAGTGCATAAAACCTCATATTGGCACCCATATCCCATTCTAAGGATAATGATATCTTGAACAATGTTTGTTTTGTGGTTTGAGGTTTTATTCATGGTCCTTGTCCCTCTAAGCTTCATCTAGGGCATACAACCTTATTTTTTTCTAAAACCCATTAGGTATTGAGACCAATCACTACTATCCTAGTAATTATAGGAGAAACCATACCCCACTTGAAGGCTAATATCTCCTTTGGAAGACTTGCATAATGGTTTGAAGACTCGCTCAAGGTCCATGAGCAATAGCAATTTTATTTAGAGCCTAGTTCTCTATTTTCCTCATTTTAAAATGGAAGTCCTTGAAACCCATCCTTCATGTGAAAAACCTTCTAAAATCACTCAAATTACCTTTAAAGTCCAAATATCCTAGATAATGGGACCTTGTGGTGGTTTGTAGAAACATAAAAAAAGGTAACTTGAGATAAACATGTCAACCTCTTAAAGACCTTTTCAACTGGGACATTGTGGTGGTTTGTAGAAACATAAAAAAAGGTAACTTGAGATAAACATGTAAACCTCTTAAAGACCTTTTCAACTAGTTAAATAAGTTTGGGAAAATTAATAAAATGAATTTTAGATTAAAATAAAGCATGCATGTTTTGGAAGGCACATGGGTTTTTAAAGCATGCACATTTTGGAATGTGTGTATATTCAGGTGCATGCTTATTTGACAAAATTCATGGCAAATTGTGTGAAGTGTAAAACTAATTTATGATTGTTTTAAAAATTGTGCTTGCTTTCACTTTTTTGAAAATGCATTTAGTATCAATACAACATCAATAATACCAATTATCAATTAGTTAAATTATAAAAAGTCTATCTCTAAAATTTTAAACAAAATAAATAAACAACATATTATTATTTGATTATAATTTTCGGCTCAAACCTAATAATCTTTTATCATCACATCATGCATCACATAAGCACAAAATAAAAATAAATAAAAAACAACATATTATTAGTTGTTTATAATTTGGCTCTCAAACCTAATAATCTTTTATCATCACATAAGCTTTCCAATAACTAGTGAAACTGAAATCTATTTTATTCCAATATCATTAAATAAAACCAATAAATAGCAAAAATAAAAAGCATATATTTTTAACTATAACAAGAACAAAAAACACATATTTTTAACTATGGGATCCAATCACATGCATTATCACTTCTAAAAATTAATGTAATTAGTACAACCACTTAGTTTGTGTGACAAGTTAAGTGGCACTAATAAGTTAAGTTATTTGTTTTCTCCTTCTTCTAGCTTCAGCTAAGAGTTATCCATGCATCAACTACCAACTACTTTTTCCTTTTTTAATTTTTAATTTTAAATTTGGAATGACTTCCATAAAATCAAACACTTATCTCATACTCATATCTTGAAAAAACCTCAAATTCCCAAATAAAAAACACAATCCAAAAGAAAAACCTAAAGCTTTCAACTTACTTTTTTCAATTCAATTGTTTGTTGTGGCGCTTTTATAGCTATTACCTTGTATATAAAACCTGGCCACACGGGGACTTCACTTAGTGAACCTCTCACATAGCACGTACGATCTTGAAACCCCCTCCCAATACTTAAAACCTCCTCCCCGCCCCTTTTTATACCTCAATCTTTATAAACCACCCTACCCAACCCCACCTTAAACCCCTCATCCCCCAATACCTACAATATATTGGTTTGATTTTTGATAATTTTAAAACCCACAATATGAACTAACGTGATAGGATATTGGTCAACAAGTGAAGTCCCCTGTAGCCACTAAACCTTCTTACCTTTTCTTTTTTTGTTAAGTAATTGATACAGGAAGGTCTCTCGAAGTTCCACTACTCGCACAAATTGATCGCAGAAGTTAACCTAACTGGCCACTGAACCTTCTTGACTTTTTCGTTTTATTATAAAGTAATTGATACTTGGAAGGTCTCTGGAAGGTCCTATACTGGCACAAATTGAACGCAGGAGTTTTCAGAAGAAATTGATACTAGTTTTTATACTTTGCACTTTGATTTCGCCAGTCAAGTGGTGCCCACAGGATTCAAATTTGTTTCTGGTAGCAAGGCAGGCGGACATAACAGATAAACCAATATGAAAGATGACTACGTTATAATTGGTTCTGATGATGGCTGGAAGACAGTTTCTGATGATGAGATGGAGGTTATTGAAGCCAAAGATGATGAATCAGAGAATGAATATGTTTATGTTATACTTCGTTCTACCGAAAAAGAAGACTCTCTACTTCCCCCTCATCTTGCCGGTGTGAAGAACAGATTGTCCTCGCGTACCCTCGAGACCTTGGAGAAGATGCACTTATCTCCTGAATCATATAATCTGTGTCTAGAGCTCATCCATTTTTCTTGGCATAACGAGGCTACATTATTTGCTGCAGTTTCAGAAACAAACAACAACAATGGCGATATATTCACAGAATATGCAAAATTATACGGAGAATGGGAGAAGAGTGAGGAAGCGTGGAAGATCGATTGGATAATGTCGATGGAGCACAGATTGGAATTAGAATCGACCCACATGCAAAACCCTAATTCCACTGCAAGCTTGGCAAACGATCATTCTTCATGTTCCATGCCTTAATGGATACAGTTTCTGAAGCATTTTAACTCTCTGGGTTTGGGAGATTTTGTGATACTATAGCGGACTATTGGTCTATACATGGTTTTGTTAGATCCTCTCCATTTTTTCTTGGGGAAAAATAACTCCAATTTTACTACTACTGATCACAGAATTTCACAGAATTTTCTGTGGAGACGGTATCAAATCCCCACATAATTCCCTTCAGTGATCAAGCCTCTTTTGCTACTGCTGATCTTGGAATTTTCTGTGGAGACGGTATCAAATCCCCCCAGAACTCCCTTAAGTGAACAGGCCTGCATCAGGAGGCTTTAGGAATTATTGAACTATTGGCCTCCATAAGAAGGCTTTATATCTCTGAAATGCTTTATATCTCTGTTGTTTTGTATAGAGTTTTGTTGTGCTCGCGCCATTACTTTGCTGTTGATCTTAGAATTTGCCGTAGAGACTGTATCAAATCTTTAAGTAGGAAGAACTCCCTTCAGTGATCAGGCCTGGCCTGCATCATGAAATTCTAAATTAGAGGAATTAGTTACATTGTTTTATTTTTTTATTATTATTGAAAATGCATCTAGTTAACTTCTTGTTGTGGTTTGTGTATATCACACGGGGTTTCATTTGTTGACCAATATCCTATCAGGTTAGTTCATATTGTGGGTTTTAAAATTATCAAAAATTGAACCAATATATTGCAGGTATTGGCGATGAGGGGTTTAAGGTGGGGTGGGTAGGGTGTTTTATAAGGATTGACGTATAAAAAGGGGTGGGGAGGAGGTTTTAAGTATTGGGAGGGGGTTTTAACAAAAAGAGTTTGGGTCAATATCTCTGGAAATTAAGGGTATTCTTTAATATCCCATGATCGCACGTGCTATGTGAGAGGTTCACTAAGTGAGATTCACTAAGTGAAGTCCTCGTGGTATATCATTTAATCACAAGTTATAAATATCATTAACAAGTTATTTGTTCTTCTTGTCTAATTGTATGAACTCATGTAATTATGTAATCATGAATTACATAATCATGTAATCATGCAAGAGTTATCAGTTATCAATGTATAACTACTAATTATTTTTTATAAAAATAAATTATTTCTAATTTGTAATCACGGTATATAATCAACATAGTTATCAGTTATCTATGTATAACTATTAGTTATTTTTTATAAAAATAAATTATTTCTAATTTGTAACCACCTTATATAATCAACATCAAGCAATAGATATCAGTTATCTATGTATAACTATTATAAAAAAAAAAATTATAACAACCTATAAGAGTCTATCCCTATAGGTCCTACCTATGCCCTGCCCTACGGTCGGTTGTATAAGTCGACCCAATTTGCATCTTCATCTCCAGGGGCTCGAAAAGGAACTTTTGGGACACCAACGGGCATTTGTTTTAATGGAAAGAAGTGAAACACTATACTCTAATATGGGAACGTAAAGTATATGAAGTTGTGTCATACATGAACTCATCCATCTTGGATGGATGGTATTCATAGGGAAGGTTTTGAACCTATCTGGAAATAGAGCTTTAGATGGATCTTTCGGTTGGCTCAGCATCCTAACCAGTTCTATATTCTCCAACAGCAGTAGAAGAGCCAGCATCCAGGCCAGCATCAACACGCGCATCCCTTGAGAATAAAAGCCCGCTGTTCCAACTTTATAATATACCCTGTTTTTACATATGCCATTGTTCCCAGGAGTGACGCAGCAGCAAAGGAGGATAGAAGGCTTTATAAGAGCCATTGAGAAGGTTTTGATAAAGCAGTAGGAAACTGAATAGAAAGGCTATTTTCATATTTATCTAAAGGTGAACATAAAGTGGAGGTGACTTTTTTTGCAGGTCCATTCCCATTCTTAGTGGTCGGCAATAGTAAAGCTGCCAATAAGTCCGATAAGTAACCCAGGAGGTATTTGCTTGCTGGTAAGCCAATAGCCAGTGTCTCATCATCCACCACATTGCCAGTGTCCTTGAAGGTGGGCATTTCGGTAGATTCATGATTGTGCTATAGTCAATTTGAAGAGTACACTTATCTCATCCATTCCTAATTCTAGCATGCAACTATGAAAATAAATTTTGTTTAAATAAGTCTAACAGCTAAGAACATATGTTTCTTCTACAAAATTATAAATTCAAATCCAAATTACTATTAAATATAAATATTTGTGTTGGATTTAAATAAACCTAACCATATATGTTTTCTTTTTAAAAATCCATACATTCGACTCTGAAGAAACTAAAGTATACATCTTCTTAAAAAGGTTCGCTGTTAAAACTGTTGAAAACAAAATATAATATCAAATTAAAAACTAGAGAAAATATTTATTAACCTGGTTTTTGCAAATAAATTCATCTTTAAGAGAATGGATTTCTTCGATCTTTATGAACCAAAATTTTTTTAGATCATTATTCTTCAGATATTGAAAGTCCCATAAAGCAGTTTCATTCAAAGCGAATGTACTGCCACGGACATGAAAGTGTAGCTTTGTATCCATAATTGAGCGTTCAGCGTTAATAATAGAATCTTCATTGTTGGTTAATAATAGTTTGTTATGTTTTTTCAAAAAATTTGTAAAATTGATCAAAAATCATTTGTTAAATTGTAAGTAAAAATAGCTATTATAATGAGTTGTTATTCACACATGTAAATTGATTCAACTAGCCAAAGTAAGAGACAAGTTTTTTTTATGAATACCATTCTTTTTACTTAAAGAAACACAAAAATTAACTCAACTAGCCAAGTAGGATACAAGTTTTTTTTTTAATACCAATCTTTTTACTTTAAAAACAAATGAACAAAAGAAAGAAAGGAATTGAGAGAAAAAAATAAATACATTTCAAACTTTGTGTAAATTGAATGAAAATTTCCCCGTATGTGGGTGTCAATCAAGTCCACATGGACATGGGGGAGACTGACGAGGCCTTCCCCCCATGTGTGACCTCACCACCTTCGCCTTCAATGCAAGACTTCAATACCATGGAAGACGTGGCTGCATCCAGGCATGCATATGGGACTAGGCCATCACTTCAAAGCCCAATCGCCATTACTCGCCCTCTTGGACGCCATAACTCGCAACAAAGCCATTCAATATGGCCGACTTTTGGGTGTTGGGCTGTCGCATTTGAACCTGAGGTGCCAGCTCCATCACCTTGCTCCACGCTCAGATGCCATCCTCCTTTGCTCTGGTCTATTACCTCAGTGCTTAGCTCTCCTCTGTTACCATCTTGCTCTGCTCTCCTGCCATGCCCAGAAGACAAAGAGGTGTCCCCCGTATGGGTCGTGGTCGTGGTGCTTAGGAGGACCGCCATATCCCTCTCTCGTCTCAAGCCAGTGGCAATGGTTTCGACCTAGAGATTCCTGAAGAAGTGCAGCAGATTGTCAATGACTAGGAAGATGAACCATCTGAGGCTTTCAATGCAGCTAGAAGAACGATGGATAGAAGACAGAATTACTGGACTTTTAAGAATTTGCTCATTCGGCTAGTCCTTCGGTTCAATCCTCTGGTTCCTCCCCCCTCAGAGCCTTCAGATCGCCCCCCGCTGGCTCCCCAAGAAGCTTCACCTTCTGCTCCTCCATGCTCCTCTATTTCCCTGGCCACCATTCATGCTCCTTCATCCTGCACCATTCCTAACCCTCCACTCTCTCAATGAGCAAGTTCACGTCCAACCCTGTCGTTGCAAAAAATACTGCTCCGCTCCCCACCAAGAAGCCTTATGTAGGTATAATGGAAGAAGACAACCCCTCCAGTGATGAGGAAATGGTGACATGCACCGAAAATTCAGAGGCCAAGCCAGGTGATCCTGCTCAGCCAGCCTCACCAAGATACAGCTGCCCCATCGTGGAGGAACCATACTACAAACCGTGAATAGGTATCGCCATGGCTACGTGTCGATCTGCATGCCAGCAACAAGGTTTTTTGAACATGTTTCACCTCGGCCACGTGTCATTTTGCATGATATTGTCAGGTTTTTTGTCTTTCATGTTGTTAACTTGTTGGCTCATTGTTTGGTTTCTCGAAGAACTAAGGAGGTTTTCGGTTATGCTCATTTGGGTGGCCTGTTTTCCCTCCTTGAGGGAGGGTCCTGGTTCTATGGATCTGTTTTCCCTCCTGGAGGGAGGACCCGAACTTATTTTGAACCTCTATATCTGTTCATCATGAGCAGGTCCACCTGTAAACACATATGTATCACTATTTTCTTTTTTTAACAGAATAGCTCTCAACTTACCAATTTTTTTTTTAATGAAAATTAGATGTTTTTAATTTATCTTAACAAATTTATTGTGGAGTAGAGATTGATTATGTTCTTTTGATGAATGATAGGTCTTTGGGATTTGATTTATAAATGGTAGTTGTAAGTTAATCACCAAGAAAATGGGCAATGGTAAAAATGAGAGAATAAAAATTCATGATTTCTTTAAATCTTTGCCTTTTAAGTAAAAACTCTGAGAAGTCGAGTGTTTTTTAGGTCTTTTGATGGGGTAAATTGCACCTTGAAGTAAAAGTCCAAGTATATAAGTAGGTATAGACCTCTTTCAGTGTGATGTAAGAAATTTCTAGTGTTTTGGTTGAAAAAACTATGATCTAGATGACATGTATGATCCTTTTTTTATTATTCAATATGGATATCAAAAGAGCTTTTTTTTCGGGGAAAAAAATTATTCTTTCAAAAATTCATTTGATTAGTTATATTTAAGTTCTTGAAGAATGAAGAAATAAATTATATTCTTACTTGTGAATATAATTTATGATTTTTTGCACAAATAAACAATATATTAGATAACTTATTATATGCGTCAAATGCTTAATGATGATTTGTAAGCCATTAGTTCAATTCCTTGCTCCTTCGCTCCTAAGACTCAAATCCTCCATAAAGATGTGCAACATCTCAGCAACATGAAATATAAATATGAGGCCTTTACAACTTTACAATTGAGAATTGGGGATTTAGCTTTAAGTTTAGAGTAGGGTAGCATATAGTAGTTGATTTAGAGTAGGCTATCTTAGAGTATATTATGGTAGGATATTTTATAATCAGGTAGATTAGACTAGGAATTTTAGGTTAGGATTGGGTAGATAGGTTATCATTGGTTAGGTTAAGGTATGGTAGATTAGGCTAGGATATTCAAGGGAAGGGTATTTTACATTGAGGTTAGGGTAATATAGGCTATCTTAGGTGGGTGGTATTGGGATTAGGATTCAATATTAGGATTAGGTTTGAGGATTAGCGATTTAGACTTAAGATTGAGGCCTAAGATTAGGGTAGGGTAAGGTAGCATAGATTATCTGATGTAGCCTAAGATAGGATAACCTATGGTATAATAGATTAGATTAGGTTAGGTAGGGTAGGTTATTCTATAATAAGGTAGATTGGACTAGGTAGTGTAGGGTAGGGTAGTCCAATCTAAGCTATGCTAGTCAAGGGAAGGATAGTTTTGATCAAGGGTAGGATGAGGTAGGTTAGGGTAGGGTAGATGTAGTTTATTGTAGTATATAGTCTAGGGTAGACTAGATTAAGATAAGTAAGATGTGTTAGGATATGGTTAGATAGAATAAGGTATGCTATTGTAGGCTAAGATAGGGTGTGTTAGGTTAGTGCATGTTAGGGCACGTGTTATGTTAGTGTAGGCTAGGTTAGGGTTAAGTAATCTAAGTTGGTATATTAATCCATAGTAGGTACAGTGAGGCTAGGTTAGGGTAGTTTTAGACTAATCTAAGTAGGGTATGGTATATTCATTCATGTAGGGTAGGGTTGGGTAAGATAAATTAGTGTAGGGTAGGATAAGGTAGGGTAGATTATGCTAGGTTGTCAAGGGGAGGGTAGTTTGTGGGGTAAGATAGGCTAGTTAGATTGGGTAGGATTATGATCATGATTAAAATTTAAGCTTAGGCTACTAGATGATTTTACGTAGGCTAAGAGAGAATATATTAGGTTAGGTCGGATGAGGTACGCTATGGTAGGTTATTATAAAATATGGTAGATTAGTCTAGGTTAGTGAAGGTAATGGTACTTTCTAGGGTATACTAGGCTAGTTTAAGTAGGGTATATTTATAATTGAGATTAGGGTTCAATCTTAACCTACATATATGAAATGGTACTCAATGGAACAATAGTTTCTAAAGAAAAGTTTCATTACTAATAAGAAAGGAAAACCAACATGGGAAGTCTAAAAACATGAAAAAAAATTGAGCTACTTACCTAATAGCATAAATCAAATTTTATGTGGGCGTTTGCAATTTGAGAATTAATATTTTAAATTAAAATAATTCCTAAATATCCAATGCACTGTCACAAGTTTACTAAATTATAATGTGCCAAGAAAAAAATAGGGTAATTTTACCAAAACTTGTTGATTTTATCCTTCTCAAAAGAGATAACTTGTATAACTTGCCACGCGTCTAATTTTTCAGTCTGAATATGAATATTTTACTAGAATTACTTTGGTTCGTCTTCTTGTCTATACAATTGGTGGCTCTCAATTTAGATCTTCCAAGTCGTACTCTTCCATTATCCTATCGATCGTCCACGTTTCCTCACTCTTCTCTCATGGCCTATACAAATTTGCATATTCTTCCCTCTATAACTTTCTATTTTTAGTTATTTAAGTAGTTGAAAAGGATTTTAAGAAGTCTACGTGTTTATTTTGTTACCTCTATACAAATTTGCATATTCTTCTCTCAATAACTTTCTATTTTTAGTTATTTAAGTAGTTGAAAAGGATTTTAAAAAGTCTCCATGTTTATTTTGTTACTTTTTTATGTTGAACTACAAACCATCACAAAGTCTTACTGACTAGCATATTTGACCTTCAATAATAATTTGGGTGTTCTCAGAAGGTTTTCAGAGAAGGGATAGGTTTCTAAAACTTTTATTATAAGAAGAGAAAAAATAAGAATGAGGTTCCAAATGATTTTGCTGATTTTGTTATCACTCATAAATTTTTGACAAGTTTTCAAACCATCATAATATCTAAGATAGTAATAATAAATCTCAATACTCAAAAAAACATCTTATCTGTAAATCAAAACCATATTATTCAAATAAATACTTAAAAAATACTTTATGGTCCTAACAACTTTGTAAACAATATTTAAAAGTCCTTATCAAAACCAAAGAATAACTTTAAAACTTCTAACAAAATATCATAACTTTAAGACTTCAAACAAAATATCTTTTGTTATTGTGTGGGGTCTTGGAAATGATATTTGTAGCATCGATAAACTATAATTAGTAATGTAAAAACAATTAAATAATATAAATAAATAAATAAAATTAAAATAATAAAACAGATATGACATCGATGGCTAGATGAATGACTTCATATCCAAAGTGTTGGAAGAATCTTCAAGGTAAGGCTTGGGGTCTTCGAGTAATTATATTCAAGTATCCCACTAATATTGGAGGAAACTTCAAGGCATGCGGGCTTCAAATTAAACTTTTGTGGGTTATTACAACTTAAGATTGTATGATATATTAACGCCAAATCAGACAACAAAGTGCATGTTGAAATGTTACTCTAAGGGATTTATGTTAACCTACGATTTATACATTCACAACCTAGACATAGAGATGGAGGGAGAAACCTAGACACAACAACAAGAGTAATGACTTTACGAAATGAGGATCTTCTTGAAGGCCATTTGATAAAAGGAAAAGAGTATCTCAATATGAATTAAGATAATGTTATGGGAGGTTGAATACCTTATTTTTTTATGGTTTGGGAGGTGTCATTTATCTATTTGATCAAGACAAAATAACCATCAAATTTACTATAGGACACATAAGAAACACTAAAGTTGAATTTCAATGATTTATTAGGTAAATGGTTATATCATCATATATACAGAGAGCTAAACACAAAAGCAGACACTTTATCAAAATAGGCTCTAACAATATAACCAAGAATTATTGAAGGGGAGGAAATCTACAACAGTCATATACAGAGAGCTAAACACAAAAGCAACAATTTGTCAAAAACAGGTTCTAACAATACAACCAAGAATTATTGAAGGGAAGGAAATACAACCAAGAATTATTGAAGGGAAGGAAATCAACAACGGTCAAGTATCCATTTTTTTCATAAGAACATAAGACTCCAAAAGAACTTGATTTAAGGAGAAACCAACTAGAAAAAGGATTTTTTGTACAGAGAGCAGAAAACGTGCTCCACCAAACTTCGAAAAGCCTCCTGATGCAGGGCTGATCACTGAAGGGAACTCTCTACTTCTAAGATCAGCAGCAATGTAGAAGCGTTGTTTTTCCGAAAATACATAGTAAAACAAAATTATATATAGAACAACAAGCGCGGGCAGAAGTCATTTGAGAAATAAAAGCAACGAGGAGATGGTTTTTGTTTTGTAAAAACAAAACCAAAGTTTACAAAATGATGGATTTATGAAACGATTATACAAAAAAATACAAATAGTCCGCTAATATAATATCACAAAATCTCCCAAACGTGAACAGTGATCGTTAGCCGAGCTTACAGTGGAATTAGGGTTCTGTATGTGGGTCGATTCTGATTCGACACTGTGCTCTATCGGCATTAGATTCTCCTGATTGATTGCCTCCAAGTCGTAGGCTTCCATTATCCTATCGATCTTGCACGCTTCCTCATTCTTCTCCCATTGCCCGTACAATTTTGCATATTCTGTGAATATATCGCCATTGTTGTTGTTTGTTGCTGAAACTGGAGAGAATAACGTAGCCTCGTTATGGGAAGAAAAATGAATGAGCTCTAGACAGAGACTGTATGCTTCAGAAGATAAGTGCAACTTCTCCATTATCTGGAGGGTATTTGAGGACAGCCGGTCCTTCACACCTGCAAGATGAGGTGGAAGTTGACAACGAAGTATAATGTGAACATATCCCTGCTCTGATTCATTATCTTCAACTTCTATAAACTCCATTTCATCATCAGATGTCTTCCAGCCATCGTCAGAACCAATTATAACGTAGTCATCGTCCATATTGGCTCTGTTATCGGCCATATTGGCTCGGTTATGTACGGCTGCCTTGCTACCAGAAACAAATTTGAATACTTTGGAGACCACTGTACACTGCATAAATCATCAACGTCCAAAATATAAAAGCAAGTATCAGATTCTTCTCAAAACTTCTGCGATCAATTCGTGTAGGTATAGGATCTTCCGGAGACCTTCCAAGTTTTTGTGACTTCAAAAGAAAAATGTGAGAAGGATTAGTTACTAGTTAGGTTATATATAAGGAAATAGCTGTAAAAGCGCCACAACACAACAATCAAAGCCGACACTCGAAAATTGCGTAGGATAAAATAACAACCAAAACGCCCCCGCTTTTTTTTGGTGTTGGTTTAATCAAATTGGTGTTTGTTTAATCAAATTTGGACAATCCAAAAATTGTTTATGGAAATTTTAATTTTTGTCCATATGCAATTTCAACTATTAATTTAAATATTTCTACACTAAATGTGAGTATTTGAGTGGGTGTAATGGTTAAAAACATGTGTTATCTCCTTGGAGGTCACAAGTTCAAACAACAAAGCATGCATTGTTTAGGAGATCATTGTACTTAGAGTGGTATATCTATGTCAATATGAGCTTTTGTACACTTAAATGGGTCTTAAACCATGGTTGGGGAGGAAATTGAGGGAATTACAACCTAACATAATATTCTTGATTTAATGGGCCATAGTAAAGAGTAGAACCATAGTATAGACCCTTTGAAGTGGATTAAGTTGGATATGTGCACAATCAACAGTTTTTACACGACTCACCATAATAATAGGAGGAAAATGAGGGCCTTACACCATAAATGAATCTCTAAGGCTCATTGACCATGAACATCACCTCAAATCATAACACAATCACTTTAGACCATGGTAAAGAGAGCAAATAGAGGGCCTCAAGTCAGGTATAAATATTTTAATGATACCATCCATGAATATGGCATCAAAGAACCACATATACCCTCTAAAAAGAATATTTGACCTCGAGTGTGATACAACCATTTATAGGAAGTTTTTCATGCTAAGGAACGATCTTGAGTTCTTAGCCATGGTCAAGTAGGGAAAATAGAAGCTAATGACCTAAATGAAGATTATAGGGCTCATGGGACAAAAGAAAGTATCGAACCATTACACAAACATGTTAGAGGGGAGATGTCACCACCTAGTGGGATACATACACCATTATGTCACCAAGGATGGGCCTGAAGGCCTTATCCATTATGAGTTATTCCACATTAGAATGTTCTTGAGACACTACCCATGGTTCAAGTAATATAAAATCCAATGTTTTGGAGAGTAAAATATGATTTGATAGTTAAACCATCGAGGATGCAAAGAGTTTAAAACCACCACAATAGGCCTGTAAATGGAATCTTTAGCACACAAGTATAATAGGGACACCATTCTGAGATTTGGCATGCTAGGAATTGGTATTAGTGCCTTAACCATGGTCTAAAGAGTGGGATTTGCCTTAACAATGACCATATCCCACCGTCATACCAATGATTTGGGTTTATGTGATTGTTTGATGCCTATTTAAGGGACCATGGCCATAGAAGCTTTATTTTGGGCCAAAATCCCAATGGTCAACCATCTCTTGTGTGTGAAACCTCCTATTGGAATCCATATCCCAAGAAGGTCTGGTGGTCAAGACGTAGTTAGCTCGTTTTGGAGGATGGGCATCCATTGGTTGGTAGTGAGAAAGTGGAATGGATTGGGATTGGTCTAGGGAAGGATTTGAGTCTGGAACATGACACTTTTGCTCGGGGCACTCCATCCCCTTGAGACAAGGATTTAGGGTTCCTTGTTGGGGATGTTTCTATCCCACTTATCTCATCGAATCAACATGGGTCGAAGATGGAGAAAATTAGGGAAGTGTTGGGTGACATCACCTCCTCATAGTTGGATCATTTGGAATGTATTTGGAGGGTTAAATACATGGCAATGCATCCAAGGAGTAAGGATACTTCTCCTGGTAATGCAAATTTGCAGTCTATTGCTAATTATTCATCTCGAAGTTTTGATACCTCTTCTGAGAGGATCATTATTACCCCTAGTTAGTATGGTTAAGGGGTGGTCATCTTAGAATCACCTTAGAATATAAGGAAAGGGGTGTGGATCCACTTACACTTGGACACTAAAATTATTTAGAGTTGATTTCATAGACTAGGTCCCCTAACACGCCCTTCAATAAAGGTACTTTCGATTCTTGGGGTGGGTGCATTATATTCTACATTCTCGGTGTTCTTAGGTCAGGAAAAAAGGGGGTCTTGGTTTTGACCTTCCAAAGGATTCAGGTCCTCTTAAGGTTGGTAAAAAAATTGGCTAGTTAGCATGTTCAAGAGAGAGAAGTGAAAGATTTGTTAAGGGAGGAAAAAACTACAAACTAGGGTCCTTAGGGAAGACAAATATCTTTCATTGGGTCCTATATTAGGATGGTGTCGATTAATGCTACAATCCTGGGAAGGTAGAGTAATAAATTATCCCTCTAATAGTTGGTAGAAAAGGAAATACTAGATATCATTCTTATCTAGAGGATGATGATCAATGGGGAGCTTTTGGTTGGGGAGATGAAAAAATAATATTTATTGGTGGAGAGTTCTTAGCACTGGACTCTTTTGGCTTGTCTAGGGTGTTATTTCAAGTTTTGATGCTAACTTTTTCTTCTTAATTCCATTTTTTCTTAGGTGGATTAACTATTGATATCCTCTTCAAAGATTTGAATCTAACCTTTACTATTCTTATTCTTTATAGCTCATATGATGGAAAAGTCGAGTTCTTGGACCACATTTTTCATTTAGAGTATATAAAAATGGAGAATATTATTGTTGGAAGTGATTTGAATTTTACTCTACATGGTCACCGAAGTTTGAGGTAGTTGTGCTTACATAGATTATTTATCCCCTTACTTTATAGATCGACTAGATGAAGTATGGTGGGTTGATACAGTGCCAATTGGATTGAAACCCATATAGACAAATAATCATTCAAGGTTAGCAAGTGTGTCAAAATGACTAGATTGTTTTTTGGATCACAAATTTTACTTCAAGTAGATTAGATTCAGACTTGGGTTGGTGGGGACATATTTTCTTGTCCTTTCCTTATTTCTTTGAGATAGGGATTACATAAGATAATTTGGGGAATCCCTTAAATATAATTCAAGTGGGAATGAAGGAGGACTTTAAGCAAATAAATGAGGAAAATTGAATCCATTCTGATGCTAGTTCAAATTTAAGTGCAAGTCACCAGTTCGCTCATGAACTTCATTCTATAAAACTAAAAGCAATTGAGTGGGTCAGGTCTTGGCTTAGCAAGTAAGAGGAAGATTTAAATTTTTTGGAAAGGGAACTTGTGAACATATTTTCTCATGACTCTCTTCGAAGCTGTAATAGTTCCCAAAAAGAAAAAGAAAAAATCTATCTTTGGAACAAAAGCAACACAAAATAATTCTTGGTCGTGAGATACAATGGCATTTGAAGAGTCAGGCATTGTGGGTGAAAATGGGCAACCATAACACATGTGATTTCTAGAAATTTGCTTGGCATGGTCGTCAGAAAAATACAATATGGCAATTGGAAGATAGTGATGGGAATGTTGTAAGCAAGTTCAAAGAGCCGACCAATCTGGGAGTACAAAAATTTAACTCGTTGCATAAAGCTTTGATTGACAATATTTGGGGGGAGTTTTGCAAACTCTCACCTATTTTCCTTGGATGTTTAGTGATGAGGAGGTTCAAGAGATTTATTATTCAGTTCCCTTAGAAGAGATTTGTGCTATAATTGACTATCTCCAAAAGGACGAGAGTTTAGGGCCAAATGATTAGTCAATAGAGTTCTATTCATACTTCTTTTATTTGATCGAGTATGATTTATGAAGGGTACTGGAGGGGGTGTGATTTTTGGGAAGAATGCAACTCAATCTCAATATGACCTTCCTGGAATTGATTCCGAAGCTGGACCATCCTGTTTCCTTTGATGATTTCCTACCATTATTTTTATATAACAATAATTATAAAATAAGAGCTAAGATGTTTGTTGTCAAACTCAAGTCGATTCTATCAAAAAACAGTTATATTGGATGAACAATTTGGATTTTTAAATGGGAGATCCATTAATGAGGTGATTGGAACATAAAATGAGGGGTTACAATCTATCAAAAAGGCTTGATGGGCAACAAAAATCGTGAAAAAAGGTTGATGAAAGGCGTATGACAATATCTTGAATTTACTTTTGATTACTTCTATTGCATGTTGGTTTGAACTATGAGATAGTCAGGTGGATTATGGCATGCGTAATGTCATCCTCTTTCTTAGGGTTGATTAAAGGGCCAAGGTATCCTTTAACCCCAATAGGGAGCTCCAACAAGGATGTCCACTATTGTCATATCTTTTTATAGTGGTAGTTGAAGGCCTCAATAGAGGAGTATTGGAGACCTATAGACATAGGAAGATCAAAGGTATATATATTGGAGGAAGAGTTCAATTGATTGACCTTCTCTTTGTTCATGACATTTTTCTTTTCTATTCAAGCTTTGAAGAGGAGGGACGTCAATGTGAAATAATTTTTCTCATGTGTTGGTTATGGTTGCTAATGCGGGAAAATCAACAATTTACTTTTCTAACAATTATTCAAATATCATTAAAGCATGGGGAAGCCTTCTTCCATAATCGACTCAAAGCTTGGACCCATTCGAGTTATAATTCAAAATCAAATAATTACAACAAAAAGAATTGGATGTGGCTATTACAATAAATTAAGAAACATCTAAACTTATGATGTAACATGTGGATCTATCGAGGTGGCCATAGGTTAGTACTTGTTAATTCCATTATGAATGTGATTCTAGTATATTAGGATTTGTTGGCCTGCATAACAAGGGGGGTCCTCGGTCAAGAAAATATGTTTTAGTATTTGAAAGGTTCAAAAGACTATAAGAGTTCACATTTGTGTCAATGGAATGTTTTAGCTACCCCTAAGTGTCATGGAGGTTAGGGTATAAAAAATATTTACAAATTCAATTCTTCTCTTGCAATCAACTCTTTGTGAATGTTTATTATAGGAGAAGTCTATGGAAGTGGGTCCTTCTTATGAAATATGTTCTTATGAGCTTAGTGTTAGACTAGATTAGATCCCAGAGAAAATCAGTGCACATTGTCTACTTTATAGTGGTGGGTCAATTATTGGCTTGGAGAGTGGGGAATGGGGCGAAGATTCGAAGTCAAAGCAAATGCGATAACAGGGTGCAGTCAAGGTATTATCCTTTCTGTTAATCTCATTATGCCTCCAATTGACTAAGAGATGCACTTTAAACCAATTTATTGATCATATGTCGACATATTTCTTGTCGTAGGGATGGGTATAAACAAATGTTCTTGGTCTATAAGGGGAATGGGCTAGGCCAACATAGATCCATCGTAAACCCGAATCTATCAAGCACTGAGAGGGATCCAATTTCATGGGCATAATTTTTATTTTTATTTTTTTAAACTCAAGAAATTTGATCCCTCTCATGCTTGATAGAATCGAATTTAAGTTTTTTTATTTTTATTTTTATTTTGCAAGTCAACATGAGTTTTTTAGTTACTTTTCATAAAATTTTTATTTTATGAGCCAACATGAATTTTTTAATTACTTTTTACTTTTGATAATGTAACTTACGTTATGATACAACATCTCCCCCATACTGGGCTGCAAAACACCTTGCTACTCTTGGTGCAACACGGTTTTCTTTCCGAATTAAAGGTTTCTCACATTCACCTTAATTAAATAATGGGTATTTCGAACTAGATTACAAATGGTAGTTGTAAGTCAACATTCATATGCCCTGAACTAAGTGGAAATTAAATATTTACAACTAATTTTTTTATTTATTTATAATATTATTTTCTTATTGATTTCCATTTCCTTTGTTCCCTATGTTTCATCACTACTTTACAAAATTTCAAAGACAACAAAATTAATCTTACAAGTTGTGTGAAAAAATGACACTTGGAATGTAACATTAGTACTTTAACTTGTAATTAGAAGAGTAGAAGTATCTATGACAACCATAAACTTTTCAATAGGGACAGGTGAGAGATTATGCTCAACCTCACCTTCATAATGCTTTCATGAATCTCACCTTTATTTGTTTCAATAATCACATCTACGTTTTTTTTATGAAGTAACATTCTTTTCAATACTTGCCAAGAGAACTTGCTTTACTATTATATGTTTGATGTTGTTATTGACCTAGGGTGCATAGATTCCCCTACTCGCTTGAAAGAGTTTATTCTTCAAAATGAAATATTTAATTACATAAGCATCCATGCTAAGAAGATATCCACCCTAAAACCTTCATTTACTTGGATATTGAAATGTAAGGTTTCAAGGTGAAGGAAAGGACATTATCTCCATCTAGGTTGTAAGTTTCCTTTTATAAAGGTCATAGCACATCTACTTTTCTCATATTTCATGTTACTGAGATGTTGCACATCTTTATGGAGGATTTGAGTCTTAGGAAGGAAGGAGCTGAATTAATGGCTTACAATTATGGAGGATTTGAGTCTTAGGAAGGAAGGAGCAAGGAACTAAATTAATGTCTTACAAATCATCATTAAGCACAACGCATATAAGGCCATTATATTGTAACATTGTATGGTCCCAAAAGAAAGAAGCATATTTGGGAGTTTCACCCATACTGACATTTTGGATAACTATTGTATTAGTGGAATCAAACTCCAAAAACCATGGAGTAATGAAGAGTCTTGCTCTTCCTTGAAACAAAAGTCGCTCATCAAATGCTTTCTTGTACAATTCTTATAGGAATAGAACTATATTGTGCAAAGAAAGATTCAAAGTACAAAAGGATCTCACAAAGAAAGATTCAAAGTACAAAAGGATCTCACAATTTTCCAATATAATTAGGATATAGATCCACTAGTGTAAATCGTTTGATCATGACAAAAACCCATTTAATCTACATACAAATACTTTATATTTAAACGTTAAAAAAAAATATTTCTCAACACTATATGCTTTTGGTGAAAGTGGCATTTTTTCTAATGAAGGAGATGGTTTCGATATAGTTGCACATACTTATAAGGAACTATAAGAGAGGAAGAAGGTAACTTACAACCCATTTCCCCACCATGTAATCATAAGGCCAAATATATATTGTAGTCCTTATAAATGTTATATTTATATGGAGTGAGTACATCCTCTATCTACTTACCCACATAAAGTCTTCATTGTAAATCTAGAGGGATCCCAATTATTCTTGATGTTTTTGCTTAAGGAGAAATATGTGATATGAATCTCTTTCCAAGAAAGAAATAGATTTCCCCTCAACCGTCCTTACTAAAGTTTGATATTCATGTCCACATCACTTACCCATAGTAAAGTAAAAAGTGTGGCTTGCATGAGCTCCAAAATCTACTTCAAATGTTGATCAACACTCAATAGATATAGATTTGATAAAATAGATATAGAAAATCAGTGCACATTGTCTACTTTATAGTGGTGGGTCAGTTATTGGCTTGGAGAGTGGGGAATGGGGCGAAGATTCGAAGTCAAAGCAAATGCGATAACAGGGTGCAGTCAAGGTATTATCCTTTCTGTTAATCTCATTATGCCTCCAATTGACTAAGAGATGCACTTTAAACCAATTTATCGATCATATGTCGACATATTTATTGTCGTAGGGATGGGTATAAACAAATGTTCTTTGTCTATAAGGGGAATGGGCTAGGCCAACATAGATCCATCGTAAACCCGAATCTATCAAGCACTGAGAGGGATCCAATTTCATGGGCATAATTTTTATTTTTATTTTTTTAAACTCAAGAAATTTGATCCCTCTCATGCTTGATAGAATCGAATTTAAGTTTTTTTTTTTTAATTTTTATTTTGCAAGTCAACATGAGTTTTTTAGTTACTTTTCATAAATTTTTTATTTTATGAGCCAACATGAATTTTTTAATTAATTTTTACTTTTGATAATGTAACTTACGTTATGATACAACATCTCCCCCATACTGGGCTGCAAAACACCTTGCTACTCTTGGTGCAACACGGTTTTCTTTCCGAATTAAAGGTTTCTCACATTCACCTTAATTAAATAATGGGTATTTCGAACTAGATTACAAATGGTAGTTGTAAGTCAGCATTCATA
>LPNX011056271.1:357549-460473 GCA_001517045.1 Pseudotsuga menziesii | reverse complement strand
ATACATGGGAATAACTATGAGACCTTAGATAGTTACCGTGAGTTACAAAGGGGAACATGAAGGGGATCGATGAACTGGCTAGTGAAATGAAAAGTGGTTAGAAAAAATGGTATGTGACGGGTTAAAACACTCACTTAATTCACTAGGGTACAACTTAACGTTCAAAATGACACACTCATAAGGCATAATGATGATAACACTAGGGTTAGACCAAGTAATGATTAAGAACTTTAAGTGTTATGAGTCATTTTACAAGCATAAAAGTAACATCCCATGAAATCACATCGTCATATAAGCAAGCATTCTAAGTGTTAAAGAGGGTAAGAGATATCACAACACTAGCGCATCTCACACTATCTTTGCTAGGCACATCCAAGGCACATAGACCATATGAATATGGGGAAAGGATATTTGACGAATGAACTATGAAGAAGCCATAGATCTCATCTCAAGAACAATTGATCAATATATCACCCCTTTTTGAAAAAGCAATAACACTGTATATGTTTTGAAATTTTATTTGTGATAGTATTGACAATAATGTGGGTGCTAATACAAGACTAATAGGATCCAATGTAACAAGGTGATTATTAGACACCCTAATGCCACTTATTTAGTTCTTGGTGTTTAGATTGGGAATCAAGGTGTTCACGAGGTTTGCAGCCATGCTTCTCATGGCAAGCACCTCCAACTTGCATTCAATTAGTGGTTGGTGCACTGGATTTTAGAGTTTTATAGGGATGTAGAATTACAGTAAGTTTATTATTACGAGTCCATTCTTCAAAATCAACATTTATTTATTGGGATTAATGTTATTTGTATATTAATAATCAATTTTTCTATTCATGTATGATATTTGACTTGCTTGCAATTCTCATATTGCATTATAGAATTTTGAACCAAGATAATTCTTGTAATTATGCCTACTTCATGTTCCATCCTCGTCTTTCAAAAACAAATACCTCATGAAAAAAACATGAAAAAAATTGAAGAAAATACCTCACAAAGGGAAGGTTAATCCAAAGGTGGTGATGGAGGGCTCAAGCACACCCAAAATCGCGTATTGACAGTCGAGGTTTCCTCTTCGTTCGTCCAATAGCCGCACCGATAATGAGAAAAAGACGGCCTCGGCCGATTTAAAAAGACGGCCTTGGGTTGATTTAAAAGAAATCAACCCAAGCAACACCGAACTTGCCAAGCCTAGTCCCAAGGCTGGCAATGGTCATGCCAACTAGGCTAGTAAACAAAATCGCGCCTCCGTTTTAGCAAAGGAAATCGCGCACTGGCAAGTTCGGTGTTGCTTGGGTTGATTTCTTTTTTTTGGATGAAGAGTGAATGACTTCACTCCACCATTGCATCTAAGGGTCCATCAACTTCTTGCACACACCCTGCAACATCTCAGCAACATGAAATATGAGGCCTTTACAACTTTACAATTGAGAATTGGGGATTTAGCTTTAAGTTTAGAGTAGGGTAGCATAGAGTAGTTGATCTAGAGTAGGCTATCGTAGAGTATATTATGGTAGGATATTTTATAATCAGGTAGATTAGACTAGGAATTCTAGGTTAGGATTGGGTAGATAGGTTATCATTGGTTAGGTTAAGGTATGGTAGATAAGGCTAGGATATTCAAGGGAAGGGTATTTTACATTAAGGTTAGGGTAATATAGGCTATCTTAGGTGGGTGGGATTGGGATTAGGATTTGATATTAGGATTAGGTTTGAGGATTAGCGATTTAGACTTAAGATTGAGGCCTGAGATTAGGGTAGGGTAAGGTAGCATAGATTATCTGATGTAGCCTAAGATAGGATAACCTATGGTATAATATATTAGATTAGGTTAGGTAGGGTAGGTTATTCTATAATAAGGTAGACTGGACTAGGTAGTGTAGGGTAGGGTAGTCCAATCTAAGCTATGTTAGTCAAGGGAAGGATAGTTTTGATCAAGGGTAGGATGAGGTAGGTTAGGGTAGGGTAGATGTAGTTTATTGTAGTATATAGTCTAGGGTAGACTAGATTAAGATAAGTAAGATGTGTTAGGATATGGTTAGATAGAATAAGGTATGCTATTGTAGGCTAAGATAGGGTGTGTTAGGTTAGTGCATGTTAGGGCACGTGTTATGTTAGTGTAGGCTAGGTTAGGGTTAAGTAATCTAAGTTGGTATATTAATCCATAGTAGGTACAGTGAGGCTAGGTTAGGGTAGTTTTAGACTAATCTAAGTAGGGTATGGTATATTCATTCATGTAGGGTAGGGTTGGGTAAGATAAATTAGTGTAGGGTAGGATAAGGTAGGGTAGATTATGCTAGGTTGTCAAGGGGAGGGTAGTTTGTGGGGTAAGATAGGCTAGTTAGATTGGGTAGGATTATGATCATGATTAAAATTTAAGCTTAGGCTACTAGATGATTTTACGTAGGCTAAGAGAGAATATATTAGGTTAGGTCGGATGAGGTACGCTATGGTAGGTTATTATAAAATATGGTAGATTAGTCTAGGTAAGCGAAGGTAATGGTACTTTCTAGGGTATACTAGGCTAGTTTAAGTAGGGTATATTTATAATTGAGATTAGGGTTCAATCTTAGGCTTAGGTATTTTTGCCTAAGGTTAACCTACATATAGGGTAAGATATATTAATATATGTAGGCTAGGAAAGGGTAGAGTAGATTAGGCAGGTAGGTTATTTTAGGATATTGTAGATTAGATTAGATAATCTAGGTTGGGGCAATCTAGGGTAGGAAAGTTCAATCTATGAAATGGTACTCAATGGAACAATAGTTTCTAAAGAAAAGTTTGATTACTAATAAGAAAGGAAAACCAACAAAAAAAGAAAAGACAAATATTTAAAAAATTGAAGATAATAACTACTTGGAACTTAAATTCTGGGAAGTCTAAAAACATGAAAAAAAATTGAGCTACTTACCTAATAACATAAATCAAATTTTATGTGGGCGTTTGCAATTTGAGAATTAATATTTTAAATTAAAATAATTCCTAAATATCCAATGCACTGTCACAAGTTTACTAAATTATAATGTGCCAAGAAAAAAATAGGGTAATTTTACCAAAACTTGTTGATTTTAGCCTTCTCAAAAGAGATAACTTGTATAACTTGCCACACGTCTAATTTTTCAAGTCTAAATATGAATATTTTACTAGAATTACTTTGGTTCGTCTTCTTGTCTATACAATTGGTGGCTCTCAATTTAGATTTTTAAAACTTCGGATATAATAGTTTTACCTATAACACTTTTTTAGGGCTAGTCCCAAACCTTGAATTACACAAGGATCATATTAGAAAGTACAATGACCCAAGACCTTAAATTTATCGAAAGTTACTTCCATATATCCTCATTTAAATTGAGAATTTTGAACCCCAAAAATTCATCTTAAAATTATAGTGAACTAGAAGTTTAAATTCTCACACAAGTTACTTGTATATAGAATTGGCTAATTGCCAATGGCGAAGCACTAATGAAACAACTATGTCCACAAAGATAAATCAACAAGGTAAAATCCTAATAGTTTGTTTGTATGTCTATGATTATCGGAAATATGTCCATAAATGGTTTCAAAATGATGATGAAAACCCTCGTCTTTAATATGTCTATAACAAATGATGATGAAGCCCCAAGGGTTAGCTCAATTGGTAAGACATGCCCACACTCTCTCGGTTCGGGGGAGGTCACGAGTTCGAGCCTTGAGTCCTCTGGGGTTAGGCCTTTTGCTAGGATGGTCGGCGGTTTACCACCTCTACCATCCACGAATGTGGGGAAGTATTGCTGGTTTCCCGTGGATCTTTCCATCTGAAAAAAACAAACAATGAGGAGTTTTATTTGGTTCTTTAAAATTGGATTTCCAACGACGTGCGGGTAAAGGCAGTTTCTATAATAGCAATCCTTTCATGGCGATGAGAGTGATAATTCAAACAAAATTCTAAAGGAAACAGTAATTAAATAGTTGCATATCAAGGTTAGGAGTGGATTCATTTATAATATGTCTATTTTAAATAATCTAAAAATTTAAAACTAATTTGTGAAGACTCCTCATGCAGGCCTGATCACTGAAGGGAACCATCTACTTAAAGATTTGATACCTTCTCCACAACAAATTCTAAGATCAGCAGCAAAGAAGAGTCGTGTTTCCAAAAATACCCGCGAGTTGAGAACTAAAAGCAATGAGGAGATGATTTTTATGAAAAACAAAACTAAAGTTTACAAAATGATGGATTTATGAAACTATTATACAAAATAAATATCAAAGGTCCACTACAGTTATCACAAAACCTCCAAAACCCAGAAAGTTCAACCGCTTCAGAAAGTATTAATGCATTGAACGTGAAGAATGATCGTTTGCCTAGCTTGCAGTGGAATTAGGGTTCTCTTTGTGCGTCGAATCTGATTCCACGCTGTGCTCTATGGGCATTAGATTCTCCTTATTGGTTGCTTCCAAGTCGTACTCTTCTATTATCCTATCGATCTTCCATGCTTCCTCACTCTTCTCTCATGGCCTGTACAAATTTGCATATCCTTCTCTGCCAAAAATACTCTACATGCTGTAGAGCATTAAATGCGACGGCGGTCGCACTGTCGGCCGTTGGATCTTACTTTGGAAAGGATCCGACGACGGACCGTCGTCGCATTTAATGCTCTACAGCATGTAGAGTATTTGTGACCATTCTTCCCTCTATAACTTTCTATTTTTAGTTATTTAAGTAGTTGAAAAGGATTTTAAGAAGTCTTACTTGTTTATTTTGTTACCTCTATACAAATTTGCATATTCTTCTCTCAATAACTTTCTATTTTTAGTTATTTAAGTAGTTGAAAAGGATTTTAAAAAGTCTCCATGTTTATTTTGTTACTTTTTTATGTTGAACTACAAACCATCACAAAGTCTTACTGACTAGCATATTTGACCTTCAATAATAATTTGGGTGTTCTCAGAAGGTTTTCAGAGAGGGGATAGGTTTCTAAAACTTTTATTATAAGAAGAGGAAAAATAAGAATGAGGTTCCAAATGATTTTGCTGATTTTGCTGATTTTGTTATTACTCATAAATTTTTGACAAGTTTTCAAACCATCATAATATCTAGGATAGTAGTAATGAATCTCAATACTCAAAAAAACATCTTATCTGTAAATCAAAACCATATTATTCAAATAAATACTTAAAAAATACTTTATGGTCCGAACAACTTTGTGAACAATATTTAAAAGTCCTTATCAAAACCAAAGAATAACTTTAAAACTTCTAACAAAATATCATAACTTTAAGACTCCAAACAAAATATCTTTTGAGCAGCTTATTTTGTGGGGTCTTGGAAATGATATTTGTAGCATCGATAAACTATAATTAGTAATGTAAAAACAATTAAATAATATAAACAAATAAAAAAATTAAAATAATAAAACAGATATGACATCGATGGGTAGATGAATGACTTCGTATCCAAAGTGTTGGAAGAATCTTCAAGGTAAGGCTTGGGGTCTTCGAGTAATTATATTCAAGTATCCCAATAATATTGGAAGAAACTTCAAGGCATGCGGGCTTCAAATTAAACTTTTGTGGGTTATTACAACTTAAGATTGTATGATATATTAACGCCAAATCAAACAACAAAGTGCATGTTGAAATGTTACTCTAAGGGATTTATGTTAACCTAAGATTTATACATTCAAAACCTAGACATAGAGATGGAGGGAGAAACCTAGACATAGAGGGAAACTCTAGGATCATAGTCACAACAACAAGAGTAATGACTTTAGGAAATGAGGAGCTTCTTGAAGGACATTTTATAAAAGGAAAAGAGTATCTCAATATGAATTAAGATCATGTTATGGAAGGTTGAATACCTTATTTTTTTATGGCTCAAGTTAAGTTGTTTCATCTTTGGGAGGTGTCATTTATCCATTTGATCACAACAAAATAATCATCAAATTTACTATAGGACACACAAGAAACACTAAAGTTGAATTTCAATGATTTATTAGGTAAATGGTTATATCATCATATATACAGAGAGCTAAACACAAAAGCAGACAGAAACAGTAACGCTGAATTTCAATGATCTATTAGGTAAATGGTTATATCATCATATATACAGAGAGCTAAACACAAAAGCAGACACTTTGTCAAAATAGGCTTTAACAATATAACCAAGAATTATTGAAGGGAAGGAAATCAACAACAATCATATACAGAGAGCTAAACACAAAAGCAACACTTTGTCAAAAACAGGCTCTAACAATACAACCAAGAATTATTGAAGGGAAGGAAATACAACCAAGATATATTGAACGGAAGGAAATCAACAACGGTCAAGTATCCATTTTTTTCATAAGAACATAAGACTCCAAAAGAACAATCTAAGGAGAAACCAACTAGAAAAAGGATTTTTCGTACAGAGAGCAGAAAACATGCTCCACCAAACTTCGAAAAGCCTCCTGATGCAGGGCTGATCACTGAAGGGAACTATCTACTTCTAAGATCAGCAGCAATGTAGAAGCGTTGTTTTTCCGAAAATACATAGTAAAACAAAATTATATATAGAACAACAAGCGCGGGCAGAAGTCATTTGAGAAATAAAAGCAACGAGGAGATGGCTTTTGTTTTGTAAAAACAAAACCAAAGTTTACAAAATGATGGATTTATGAAACGATTATACAAAATAAATACAAATAGTCCGCTAATATAATATCACAAAATCTCCCAAACGTGAACAGTGATCGTTAGCCGAGCTTGCAGTGGAATTAGGGTTCTGTATGTGGGTCGATTCTGATTCGACACTGTGCTCTATCGGCATTAGATTCACCTGATTGATTGCCTCCAAGTCGTAGGCTTCCATTATCCTATCGATCTTGCACGCTTCCTCATTCTTCTCCCATTGCCCGTACAATTTTGCATATTCTGTGAATATATCGCCATTGTTGTTTGTTGCTGAAACTGGAGAGAATAACGTAGCCTCGTTATGGGAAGAAAAATGAATGAGCTCTAGACAGAGACTGTATGCTTCAGAAGATAAGTGCAACTTGTCCATTGTCTGGAGGGTATTTGAGGACAGCCGGTCCTTCACACCTGCAAGATGAGGTGGAAGTTGACAACGAAGTATAATGTGAACATATCCCTGCTCTGATTCATTATCTTCAACTTCTATAAACTCCATTTCATCATCAGATGTCTTCCAGCCATCGTCAGAACCAATTATAACGTAGTCATCGTCCATATAATTGGCTCTGTTATCGGCCATATTGGCTCGGTTATGTACGGCTGTCTTGCTACCAGAAACAAATTTGAATAGCTTGGAGACCACTGTACACTGCATAAATCATCAACGTCCAAAATATAAAAGCAAGTATCAGATTCTTCTCAAAACTTCTGCGATCAATTCGTGTAGGTATAGGATCCTCGTGAGACCTTCCAAGTTTTTGTGACTTCAAAAGAAAAATGTAAGAAGGATTAGTTACTAGTTAGGTTATATATAAGGAAATAGCTGTAAAAGCGCTACAACACAACAATCAAAGCCGACACTCGAAAATTGCGTAGGATAAAATAACAACCAAAACGCCCCCGCTTTATTTTTGGTGTTGGTTTAATCAAATTGGTGTTTGTTTAATCAAATTTGGACAATGAAATTTTAATTTTTGCCCATATGCAATTTCAACTATTATTTTAAATATTTCTACACTAAATGTGAGCATTTGAGTGGGTCTAATGATTAAAAACATGTGTTATCTCCTTAAAGGTCACAAGTTCAAACAACAAATCATGCATTGTTTAGGAGATCATTGTACTTAGAGTGGTATATCGGTGTCAATATGAGCTTTTGTACACTTAAATGGGTCTTAAACCATGGTTGGGGAGGAAATTGAGGGAATTACAACCAAACATAATATTCTTGATTTAATGGGCCATAGTAAAGGGTAGAACCATAGTATAGACCCTTTGAAGTATATTAAGTTGGATATGTAATAGGAGGAAAATGAGGGCCTTACACGATTATCTCTAAGGCTCTTGGCCATGAACATGACCTCAAATCATAACACAATCACTTTAGAGGAGATGTATAGCTCTAGACCATGGTAAAGAGCCATGGTTGGGTCTTAAACCATGGTTGGGGAGGAAATTGAGGGAATTACAACCAAACATAATATTCTTGATTTAATGGGCCATAGTAAAGGGTAGAACCATAGTATAGACCCTTTGAAGTGGATTAAGTTGGATATGTGCACAATCAACAGTTTTTACATAGTGGGATATGTCTCACCATAATTTACATAGTGGGATATGTCTCACGGCTCACCATAATAATAGGAGGAAAATGAGGGCCTTACATGATAAATGGATCTCTAACGCTCTTGACCATGAACATGACCTCAAATCATAACACAATCACTTTAGAGGAGATGTATAGCTCTAGACCATGGTAAAGAGAGCAAATAGAGGGCCTCAAGTCACGTATAAATATTTGAATGATACCATCCATGAATATGGCATCAAAGAACTACATATACCCTCTAAAAAGAATATTTGACCTCGAGTGTGATACAACCATTTATAGGAAGTTTTTCATGCTAAGGAACGATCTTGAGTTCTTAGCCATGGTCAAGTAGGGAAAATAGAACCTAATGACCTAAATGAAGATTATAGGGCTCATGGGACAAAAGAATGTATCGAACCATTACACAAACATGTTAGAGGGGAGATGTCACCACCTAGTGGGATACATACACCATTATGTCACCAGGGATGGGCCTGAAGGCCTTATCCATTATGAGTTATTCCACATTAGAATGTTCTTAAGACACTACCCATGGTTCAAGTAATATAAAATCCAATGTTTTGGGGAGTAAAATATGATTTGATAGTTAAACCATCGAGGATGCAAAGAGTTTAAAACCACCACAATAGGCCTGTAAATGGAATCTTTAGCACACGAGTATAATAGGGACACCATTATGAGATTTGGCATCCTAGGGATTGGTATTAGTGCCTTAACCATGGTCTAAAGAGTGGGATTTGCCTTAACAATGACCATATCCCACCGTCATACCAATGATTTGGGTTTATGTGATTGTTTGATGCCTATTTTAGGGACCATGGCCATAGAAGCTTTATTTTGGGCCAAAATCCCAATGGTCGACCATCTCTTGTGTGTGAAACCTCCTATTGGAATCCATATCCCAAGAAGGTCTGGTGGTCAAGATGTAGTTAGCTCGTTTTGGAGGATGGGCATCCATTGGTTGGTAGTGAGAAAGTGGAATGGGTTGGGATTGGTCTAGGGAAGGATTTGAGTCTGGAACATGACACTTTTGCTCGGGGCACTCCATCCCCTCGAGACAAGGATTTAGGGTTCCTTGTTGGGGATGTTTCTATCCCACTTATCTCATCGAATCAACATGGGTCGAAGATGGAGAAAATTAGGGAAGTGTTGGGTGACATCACCTCCTCATAGTTGGAACATTTGGAATGTCTTTGGAGGGTTAAATACATGGCAATGCATCCAAGGAGTAAGGATACTTCTCCTGGTAATGCAAATTTTCAGTCTATTGCTAATTATTCATATGGAAGTTTTGATACCTCTTCTGAGAGGATCATTATTACCCCTAGTTAGTATGGTTAAGGGGGTGGTCATCTTAGAATCACCTTAGAATATGAGGAAAGGGGTGTGGATCCACTTACACTTGGACACTAAAATTATTTAGAGTTGAGTTCATAGACTAGGTCCCCTAACACACCCTTCAATAAAGGTACTTTCGATTCTTGGGGTGGGTGCATTATATTCTACATTCTCGGTGTTCTTAGGTCAGGAAAAAAGGGCATCTTGGTTTTGACCTTCCAAAGGATTCAAGTCCTCTTAAGGTTGGTAAAAAAATTGGCTAGTTAGCATGTTCAAGAGAGAGAAGTGAAAGATTTGTTAAGGGAGGAAAAAACTACAAACTAGGGTCCTTAGGGAAGACAAATCTCTTTCATTGGGTCCTATATTAGGATGGTGTCGATTAATGCTACAATCCTGGGAAGGTAGAGTAATAAATTATCCCTCTAATAGTTGGTAGAAAAGGAAATACTATATATCATTCTTATCTAGAGGATGATGATCAATGGGGAGCTTTTGGTTGGGGAGATGAAAAAATAATATTTATTGGTGGAGATTTCTTAGCACTGGACTCTTTTGGCTTGTCTAGGGTGTTATTTCAAGTTTTGATGCTAACTTTTTCTTCTTAATTCCATTTTTTCTTAGGTGGATTAACTATTGATATCCTCTTCAAAGATTTGAATCTAACCTTTACTATTCTTATTCTTTATAGCTCATATGATGGAAAAGTCGAGTTCTTGGACCACATTTTTCATTTAGAGTATCTAAAGGTGGAGAATATTATTGTTGGAGGTGATTTGAATTTTACTCTACATGGTCACCGAAGTTTGAGGTAGTTGTGCTCACATAGATTATTTATCCCCTTACTTTATAGATCGACTAGATGAAGTATGGTGGGTTGATACAGTGCCAATTGGATTGAAACCCATATAGACAAATAATCATTCAAGGTTAGCAAGTGTGTCGAAATGACTAGATTGTTTTTTGGATCACAAATTTTACTTTAAGTAGATTAGATTCAGACTTGGGCTGGTGGGGACATATTTTCTTGTCCTTTCCTTATTTCTTTGAGATAGGGATTACATGAGATAATTTGGGGAATCCCTTAAATATAATTCAAGTGGGAATGAAGGAGGACTTCAAGCAAATAATTGAGGAAAATTGAATCCATTTTGATGCTAGTTCAAATTTAAGTGCAAGTCACCAGTTTGCTCATGAACTTCATTCTATAAAACTAAAAGCAATTGAGTGGGTCAGGTCTTGGCTTAGCAAGAGGAAGATTTAAATTTTTTGGAAAGGGAACTTGTGAACATATTTTCTCATGACTCTCTTCGAAGCTGTAATAGTGCCCAAAAAGAAAAATAAAAAATCTATCTTTGGAACAAAAGCAACACAAAATAATTCTTGGTCGTGAGATACAATGGCATTTGAAGAGTCGGGCATTGTGGGTGAAAATGGGCAACCATAACACATGTGATTTCTAGATATTTGCTCGGCATGGTCGTCAAAAAAATACAATATGGCAATTGGAAGATAGTGATGGGAATGTTGTAAGCAAGTTCAAAGAGCTGACCAATCTGGGAGTACAAAAATTTAACTCGTTGTATAAATCTTTGATTGACAATATTTGGGGGGAGTTTTTGCAAACTCTCACCTATTTTCCTTGGATGTTTAGTGATGAGGAGGTTCAAGAGATTTATTATTCAGTTCCCTTAGAATAGATTTGTGCTATAATTGACTATCTCCAAAAGGACAAGAGTTTAGGGCCAAATGATTAGTCAGTAGAGTTCTATTTATACTTCTTTTATTTGATCGAGTATGATTTATGAAGGGTACTAGAGGGGGTGTGATTTTTGGGAAGAATGCAACTCAATCTCAATATGACCTTCCTGGAATTGATTCCGAAGCTGGACCATCCTGTTTCCTTTGATGATTTCCTACCATTATTTTTATATAACAATAATTATAAAATAAGAGCTAAGATGTTTGTTGTCAAACTCAAGTTGATTCTATCAAAAAACAGTTATATTGGATGAACAATTTGGATTTTTAAATGGGAGATCCATTAATGAGGTGATTGGAACATAAAATGAGGGGTTACAATATATCAAAAAGGCTTGATGGGAAACAAAAATCATGAAAAAAGGTTGATGAAAGGCGTATGACAGTATCTTGAATTTACTTTTGATTTCTTCTATTGCATGTTGGTTTGAACTATGAGATAGTCAGGTGGATTATGGCATGCGTAATGTCATCCCCTTTCTTAGGGTTGATCAAAGGGCCAAGGTATCCTTTAACCCCAATAGGGAGCTCCAACAAGGATGTCCACTATTGTCGTATCTTTTTATAGTGGTAGCCGAAGGCCTCAATAGAGGAGTATTGGATACCTATAGACATAGGAAGATCAAAGGTATATATATTGGAGGAAGAGTTCAATTGATTGACCTTCTCTTTGTTAATGACATTTTTCTTTTCTATTCGAGCTTTGAAGAGGAGGGACGTCAATGTGAAATAATTTTTCTCATGTGTTGGGTATGGTTTTTAATGCAAGAAAATCAACAATTTACTTTTCTAGTTCAATTATTCAAAAATCATTAAAGCATGGGGAAGCCTTCTTCCATAATCGACTCAAAGCTTGGACCCATTCGAGTTATAATTCAAAATCAAATAATTACAACAAAAAGAATTGGATGTGGCTATTACAATAAATTAAGAAACATCTAAACTTATGGTGTAACATGTGGATCTATCGAGGTGGCCACAGGTTAGTACTTGTTAATTCCATTATGAATGTGATTCTAGTATATTAGGATTTGTTGGCCTGCATAACAAGGGGGGTCCTTGGTGAAGAAAATATGTTTTAGTATTTGAAAGGTTCAAAAGACTATAAGAGTTCACATTTGTGTCAATGGAATGTTTTAGCTACCCCTAAGTGTCATGGAGGTTAGGGTATAAAAACTATTTACAAATTCAATTCTTCTCTTGCAATCAACTCTTTGTGAATGTTTATTATAGGAGAAGTCTATGGAAGTGGGTCCTTCTTATGAAATATGTTCTTATGAGCTTAGTGTTAGACTAGATTAGATCCCAAAGAAAATCAGTGCACATTGTCTCCTTTATAGTGGTGGGTCGGTTATTGGCTTGGAGAGTGGGGAATGGGGCGAAGATTTGAAGTCAAAGCAAATGCGATAAAAGGGTGCAGTCAAGGTATTATCCTTTCTGTTAATCTCATTATGCCTCCAATTGACTAAGAGATGCACTTTAAACCAATTTATCGATCATATGTTGACATATTTCTTGTCGTAGGGATGGGTATAAACGAATGTTCTTAGTCTATAAGGGGAATGGGCTAGGCCAACATAGATCCATCGTAAACCCAAATCTATCAAGCACTGAGAGGGATCCAATTTCATGGGCATAATTTTTATTTTTATTTTTTTAAACTCAAGAAATTTGATCCCTATCGTGCTTGATAGAATTGAATTTAAGTTTTTTTATTTTTATTTTTATTTTGCAAGTCAACATGAGTTTTTTAGTTACTTTTCATAATTTTTTTATTTTATGAGCCAACATGAATTTTTTAATTACTTTTTATTTTTGATAATGTAACTTACGTTACGATACAACATCTCCCCCATACTGGGCTGCAAAACACCTTGCTACTCTTGGTGCAACACGGTTTTCTTTCCGAATTAAAGGTTTCTCACATTCACATTAGAGATCATCTTCCTTTGGTGAATAATGGGTATTTGGATCTGGATTACAAATGGTAGTTGTAAGTCAGCATTCATATGCCCTGAACTAAGTGGAAATTAAATATTTACGACTAATTTTTTATTTATTTATAATATTATTTTCTTATTGATTTCCATTTCCTTTGTTCCCTATGTTTCATCACTACTTTACAAAATTTCAAAGACAACAAAATTAATCTTACAAGTTGTGTGAAAAAATGACACTTGGAATGTAACATTAGTACTTTAACTTGTTGTTAGAAGAGTAGAAGTATCTATGACAACCATAAACTTTTCAATAGGGACAGGTGAGAGATTATGCTCAACCTCACCTTCATAATACTTTCATGAATCTCACCTTTATTTGTTTCAATAATCGCATATACGTTTTTTTATGAAGTAACATTCTTTTCAATACTAGCCAAGAGAACTTGCTTTACTATTATATGTTTGATGTTGTTATTGACCTAGGGTACATATCCCCTGTTTGATGTTGTTATTGACCTAGGGTACATATCCCCTGTTTGATGTTGTTATTGACCTAGGGTACATAGATTCCCCCACTCGCTTGAAAGAGTTTATTCTTCAAAATGAAATATTTAATTACATAAGCATCCATGCTAAGAAGATATCCACCCTAAAACCTTATATCCACCATAAAACCTTCATTTACTTGGATATAAATGTAAGGTTTCAAGGTGGAGGAAAGGACATTATCTCCATCTAGGTTGTAAGTTTCCTTTTATAAAGGTCATAGCACATCTACTTTTCTCATATTTCATGTTACTGAGATGTTGCACATCTTTATGGAGGATTTGAGTCTTAGGAAGGAAGAAGCAAGGAGCTGAATTAATGGCTTACAATTATGGAGGATTTGAGTCTTAGGAAGGAAGGAGCAAGGAACTAAATTAATGTCTTACAAATCATCATTAAGCACAACGCATATAAGGCCAATATATTGTAACATTGTATGGTCCCAAAAGAAAGAAGCATATTTGGGAGTTTCACCCATACTGACATTTTGGATAACTATCGTATTAGTGGAATCAAACTCCAAAAACCATGGAGTAATGAAGAGTCTCGCTCTTGAAACAAAAGTCGCTCATCAAATGCTTTCTTGTACAATTCTTATAGGAATAGAACTATATTGTGCAAAGAAAGATTCAAAGTACAAAAGGATCTCACAATTTTCCAATATAATTAGGATATAGATCCACTAGTGTAAATCATTTGATCATGACAAAAACCCATTTAATCTACATACAAATACTTTATATTTAAACATTAAAAAAAAAAAATTCTCAACAATATATGCTTTTGGTGAAAGTGGCATTTTTTCTAATGAAGGAGATGGTTTCGATATAGTTGCACATACTTATAAGGAACTAGAAGAGAGGAAGAAGGTAACTTACAACCCATTTCCCCACCATGTAATCATAAGGCCAAATATATATTGTAGTCCTTATAAATGTTATATTTATATGGAGTGAGTACATCCTCTATCTACTTACCCACATAAAGTCTTCATTGTAAATCTAGAGGGATCCCAATTATTCTTGATGTTTCTGCTTAAGGAGAACTATGTGATATGAATCTCTTTCCAAGAAAGAAATAGATTTCCCCTCAACCGTCCTTACTAAATTTTGATATTCATGTCCACATCACTTACCCATATTAAAGTAAAAAGTGTGGCTTGCATGAGCTCCAAAATCTACTTCAAATGTTGATCAACACTCAATAGATATAGATTTGATAATAATAAAAAAAGAGTATATTGACACTCATATATAGTAGATCAATACTCATGTGTGATGGATCTAATACAAAAACTATCATGATTATGCTTAGAAATCTACCAAATTTGGAATTGGTAAAATATTATCTTTGAAATTTTTGATTCGGTTTTGTAAGTGAACACATTGTCGTTCTTTTCTTCGGAAAAATAAAACTCAAGGTAACCCTTCCCAGTGCATTTAAGTTTCCATACCTACCAATTCCAACCATTTAATCAGTGTCTACTACATCTATCAAGTTGCAATAATCATTTAAAGCCTTAAATAAGCCCAACATGCTTGATGTTCCATTTGCAGTCACTTTTGGGTTATCTATTTTTTTTCCTCTTGAGGCTCGAACTAGTGTTAATTTGGCGTTTGCTTTGAATTCGGTATGTCTTTGGGTGTGATAATTCATTTTTGCTTTGAGTTGTATCCAATTAGGATTCAATGTCCTAGAAATAAGTGGAGACCCTTAATTTTTTTGGGTGATTAGTGTCATCATTGTGTCTCTTGCCCTCCATTGAACTATACAGTCCATAAAAAAATCGTTTCAACCACTTTAGGGGAGAGAGTATTTCAATTCATCATCTCGGTAATCATTCATTACACTCTTTTCATTGTACTTAGCTTCTTGGAGGAAGTCGCTAAGGTTTATTCATGAACACTTGGTGGAGTTATGAAGACTGTAGGAGAGATCTTCATGTGGAGTTTTTTCTTGTGACGAGGTTTTGCACCTATGGAGGAGACGTTGGTGATTATCTTATCTTTCTCTCACTTGTACTTGATCTCTCTTTATTTATCTTTCTATCTTAAGGCACTGGTGTTTCGTGGTATTCTTGGAGTATCTTATAACATCTTAGAGGTCTAGGGTTAGGGTTTATCCCTTGGAGATTAGAGATTAGGGCTTTATGATAAAACCCAGTTAACATGGAATTGTGAAGATGAGGATATGGTGTCTTGCCTTGAAGGATGTGTTGGAGTGAATATTGAATTCTCTATCTTCTTGGTTGCTAGGGTTTTTTATTTTCCCTAGCTAGGTTTTGGAGATATCATGGGAGGATTTGTACTAGTCTTGGGAGAATGTTTTGGTATGTACATGTAATTCATCTTGAGAATATTAATTAAGTTTTGAAAGCCATAAATTATGTATTACTCTGTAATTTCATTTCCATATGCTCTGTGGCTTGAAATCCAACAAACTCATGTGTGAAAAGCTTGCATTCCCATGCCATTGACACTAGTTTCCATGACTTTGGCTACAATTGTGAAGGACTCTTATATCATATTTGTATGAGGGATTTGATCTGAGTTTTATGATGTTGTGAAATAAATATATGATGGTTTACTTTGTAATTTCATGTCCCTATGCGCTATGGGTCGAAATCCAAGAAATCCATATGTGCTACTGTTGCAATTCCATGCTATTAGTTCACTAGTTTTCATGTATTAATTTGACTCCCGTACTGAATGAGTTGTATATTAGACTTGTATGGAGGGATTTATATGGTGTTTAATACTGTTGGGGCATAAATTTTTATTATGTATATGGTCCTTATATGTCACATCCTGATCTGAACCTTTAACTCTACCTTTCATATGTGAAAATCGAGCTAGTTATGCAATTTCCCCATAAGCAATTTCGATGAAAGTTATGAAACGAATGTGGAACTCTATAACCAATTTGCAGAACCAATAACCATGTGTAATGACAGCCCCTCATGTCTGATAACAATCCCAATACTTTTTTCACAGAGTTGGGAGGGTCGTACTTGAGTTGGGAAGCCAATTTTACCTTCACCCTTGGGGGAATTTGACCACAATTTCCTATGTAAAATTGCAGTGTTTCTCCCTAACCCCAAACCAGTTTGCAAGAGCTTAAATTCATATCAAAAATATTCATATGTTATATTGGAATGTCCTAAGACTCACCCTATCCTTTCATTTCAAATTCAATACCATTTGGAGTCAGTTGGAACCCCCTCCGGTCTTGACTAGTAAAACTCAAAAATTGTCCAAAAAGCACTCTTTCCCAAATTTCCAAGTAGGGACATTACACATCATGGTCCGTTATCTAGGCCAATATTGTGCAGCAATTTTTGGGCCTCATGTATTTAGGTAGAGAGGCTGAGTTGGACTCAGTAACTTGGATTAGATTCTTGAGTTGGACTCAAAGATGACTAAGCCTTAAGTTATAAAAGGTTATTCCTCATGTGTTGAGGTGAAAGATTTGATTTATCAAAGCGATGATGTTGTAAAGTCTTGTTGTACAAGGATTAATACTTGTATGTGTCAAGTCAATATTCTCATATGGACCTCCATTTATAGAGATAATCGGTTCTCATGTTGACCTCTAGTTATAGTAGGTACCTATGAGGTGGACCTCTAGTTATAGAGGTAATTGATTCTCATGTGGAACTCTAGTTATAGTAGGTACCCATGGGCTGGGCCTCTAGTTATAGAGGTGGATGCTTTGCATGTTGAAGCATCAATATTGTGTAATGTATTATTAACCATGGTCATCGATTGCTATTAAGTCTCTTTTAGAGATTAGCTACTTCTGGAGTGAATTACTTTAGCATATGATTGCTTGGTCAAGAGTAACATAATATGATCACAACCTTAGACAAATATTTTGAGTATAATCTAGTATGATATATAATTGAAATTAATACGTAGACCATGCAGTAAATATAAAGAGATAATGCATAGAGAAAAAGAGAATTCAAATTGCTCATGTAATGACTAAGTGAACTTGAATTTGTGAGCTTCAATTAAAGCCACAACGCATGCTTCAATTAATTAGAGAACTCACAGTGATCACTACAAAGTAAATCAATCAACATGATTTCAGTTAATATGAGTTAACTAAGTGTTAATAAAGATGGACTAGTTAACTAAAGTGTTTTTGTTAATTACATTTTAGATCAACTAAAAAACGACACTTAAGATAATTAAAAGACGACGCTTCAATTTATAAACTGTTTGCATGATGACACTTGAGTTAATGTATTGTGACACTTAAGTTAGCATCCTAATTAAGTGATCATGCATTAAGTCAGATGGCGAGTTCACTATGGAGTCAGTTAAGCACCAATTAATGTTAGAGATGAAAGGCATGGCACATATGTTATCCATGATTGAAGGATCCAATCTATAGAATTATTATCAATGAAGGAAGTTTCGGTTTTGGTGTATGTGGTGCACTATTCTCATGCAACCATTCTCTATAGTTTGCATGGTAGTGATTTTTAGCTTGTTATTAATGTTGAACAGGCACATGGCAAGTTGATACAGTTGATCTCTATGCTCTGCTGTGTAAAATACATTCTCTGTAATCTTTTATAATTATACTCTAAAGATTTGTTGGGGTTTTTCATCCTCATTGTTTTGAGGGTTTTCCCCAAGGTACATCTTGTGTTGTGGTTGAATGTTTCATGTGATTGAATGGTTCATTGATTCAAGTATTCAATACTTCTTCAATTAAAATTTTAAAGTTCAAAGATCATCATATTTGCTAAAAAATTAACACTAATGAGCCAAAACTAAGGAGCAATTATCAATCAACCACAACCTATAAAGGATCCTATAGACATCATCATCAGCTAAGAGATGAATGCATAGCCATCCTCTAACTAGAAAACTGATTTTAGGAGTATAATCCAAAATAGGTTTCCAATTCGCAACAGCCCAATCAAGAAATCGCCTCTCAGACAATTTTAATTTTTCTATCCTCTCGATCAGAGCTTGAATAGCCAAACTATCCACCCTCTAAAATTTGACGTCTTTACCTAGGGTCATATAATGGGGTTCCTATTGCGCCTTGAGAGCTTTAATGCGATGTCGAGCACAACCCTTTTCTCCTATAAGATGAATGTTTTTAGACTGTGAGTTCTCTGTGAACCATGAGTGTTTGTATTCTTCGACACAGTGACCCTTCATGAAGGAGATAAGGGTTTTGTCAAAGGCTCTCCAGAGATGTGTGTACCCACTGGTCAATATTTGATCCAAGAGGATCGTCACTGATCAAAGTGGTTAAAAAGTGGTCAAAACTGGTCAATTTTTTGCAGTCTTAGAATCTAAAACAAACAACACAATCATCAAGAGCTTGTTGAGACCTTTTCGACGACATTTGTTTCACCTCAATTGAAGCTCGTATGCCCAAGACATCGCGATCTAAGGTTGAAGGCAAACAATGGAAAAAGGAAAAAAGGGACACCACATGGCACCACTGGAAGGGTGACACGATGCCTATACGACATTGTGGCACACCATCTAAGCACCACGTGGTAGGACCAATTGACTTGGAATGTGATGTGGCAAGCGCAAGTAACATGGACCAATTGATAGAGGACATGTGTTAGATGATGTGACGGCCTGCATGGCAATGCCGTGACAAGTGCAGTTAGCATGGACCAACAACAAGTTGACATGTAGTCCAATAGAAATTTAACAAATGGAAAATTAATCTCATGGCAAGTGACACAAGGTGAAAAAGTGTGGATTATTAAATGGTTTTAATATTTAAAAGGGTTTAAATATTTAAAAAGGAAAATTATGTGGCATATCCACCAACGTACCCACATCCATATGATATGGTCGCCTAAATACTTATGTATATGGAACGTTATTATGTAATATTGATAAGCATGACGACATCATCTTCACACATACATTAAAATGAAATTTTAGTCACTGGATCCTTGGGTTGCTCCCTGGATCAAGAGTACTCATGCGAAAGAGATGAGGAGTTTCCCAGAAAGTACAACAAAGAGGCTAACGATCAAGCATTCATGTTGTTGCTTCGGGGTCCGTCGAAATGTTTCATGCAGTCTTACCTACCCACATGATAAGTCAGATCCCCTTTAAAATATTCATGGGCTTTCGAATCTTGAGAGCAAATCACATAATCCATCGATTCAAGTTCCTCATCGATCCACAAGTCATGTCCCTCCCCCATAGTTCTGAATAATATTCTTACCACCCCCAGCTAAAGGGACAACGTTACAGACATGGTTGCAAAAAAACCAAAAGCACAAAATACTCGAACTTCCCACTTTTCTTCCAGCGTTGGTATTAAGTTTCTCAATGACGGGAAACAAATTCCCTAGATGCCAAAATAAAGGTCAATGAAGGATGTTGCAAAAAAAACCTAGGTTAGCGTTTTTGAGTTTTTGACATGTTTTCATGGATTCTCTTTACAATAAAAATATGTGTATACAAATCCAAAGTAGGCAACAGGGTTGTGGTCAAAAAATAGAGTATTGTTTACCACAATTAGGCATGCTTCCTCACTGCGCATCTTTTGAACACTAGTCTCTGGGAATTGAAGGCCTTACCTCGAAGACGATGCAACCGCTATGTTGTCTTCTCTATAGAGTTACCATGGCTTGTATAGGGTGGATGATAAATCCAGATCGATGTCATATTTATGTTTATGTATTTATTTATCTGCTCTTTTATAAGGTTTGGATCTGATAGTATTTTAGAGAAATTTCAATTTAAAAAAGTTACAACTTTGATTACATTAAACATTTTTTTAAATAATATATACAAATTAAAATAATAAATAGAATTGAAAACAATAGTCTCATAGCGACCAATAAAAAATAAACCAAAGGTAAATTATTAAAATATTTTACTACTCTGCAATGGTGAGAGGTATGTTTCACTTTCTCCCCACTCTAGTTCAATTCCTTAATGAGATATTGGCTCCTTGTGATAATCTTAGAAGGATAGGTGATCCCTTGGATAGAGGTTCCACTTTGGATATGCCACGCACTGAAATTTTATAATTTCATTCATAAAAAATAACAATCTAAATTTTTTATTGGTTGAGCAAATTAAATATTAAGGGTGGAGGCTATTTGTTTATGGCATCGATAGGTGTTTGTATTTTAGAATTTGGGGTGGACTAGCACCTATGCTTTCCCTAGATTGCAGGAGAATGAGACAAGTGTACTATCCAGATTGATTTTTACACCGGTAGGTGCTTATATTTTAGAATTTGGGGTGAATAACATCTATGCTTTTCTTAGATNCGGGTAGCTAATGTATGGATAACTGGTGGTTGATGCATCGATAATAGGCAGCTCATGGCAAACAACATGTTTAACTAGAAGTAGGTGGGTGATAACAAGTAGTTGAGGCAACAGGTGATTACAACTATGCATGTAGAAAAAGTAACATATAACTTATTCGTGGCACTTAACTTGTGCCCTATCGGTGTTCATCGACTGCTAGTTAAGTGGTTTTTAATCACACCAATAGTTGTTTATATTTTAGAATTTGTGGTGGACTAGCAAGTATGCTTTTCTAAGTAAGTTTATTTTCTATATTGATTTTCATGGTCGTCGATCCAAATTCGAAATAAATAATTATAAATATATATATATAAAATAACCAGTAGATGTTGAATGGATAACTAGTAGTTAATGCATGTATAACAGGAAACGTGTGGTAGACAACTCATTTAACTAGAAGAAGACGAGTGATAACAGGTAGATGAGGCATAAACAACATATAATTACAATTATGCATGGAGAACAAGTAATAACTTGTTTTGTGGCATTTAACTTGTGGCCTAAAAGTATTCACAGACCATAAGTTAAATAGTTGTGCTAGTTTTAAAAGTGTTTTAAAATTTGGGAGTGTTTATGTGGATTTCTCCATTCTTTCCATAAGACAATATTAATTGCAATGATCCTAACCCTAAATGGATACTATATCATCCTTAAACATTACACTTTAACAAAAATAGTTATTTTAAAAATATAGAAATAATAAATACTAACATTTGCACCAAGAGGTGCAAAGGAACGCCAAGATGTCGAACATATGGTTTGATATGAAAAGAAGATTCATAGCAACTAAAAAAATTATAGGTGGGTAAAAGGCTTAAAAGATTAAAAATGTGAAAACAATGTAAACATTAAAATGATAGGTAGAAGATTTATTTAGAACTTGTATTGAAGGAACCAGTATTAAGATACACATTTACACGAAGGATTGGTTATAAAACCAGACAGTGAGTTGCAGAAAGATAAGCAATCAAGTTGAAATGGGAAGGGAGTGGCATTATGGCATTTCGCAATCAAGCTACATCTAAAAAATGGACCATATTATTTTAAAATGAAAAGGGAAAGATAGCCCCAAGCTCATAGCTAATAATAACATTTTTATATAATTATAACGGTAAAAAAAAACTTTATAACTATTCCATTCAAAAAACATTATATTAATAAATGGAACACTACAATTTCTCAAAAGATAGAGAATAATCCAAATTAGAATATATAACAAGTATATTGAACTTAACACTTTTACAAAATAGTGAGTATGAGATATCTTTGCTTTTCAAAAAGAGAGCTATGCCAACTGGTCTTTACAATTAACATCACAAAAAGTTTGGCATGGGACATGATAGCATATTTTAGAGATGTCTCTTTTCTTTTCAAAAAGAGAGCAATGCCAACTGGTCTTTACAATGAACATCACATCATAGTTTGGCATTGCATGGCAAAACCTAATCTCATAAAAAACAAGACTCCAATGTGTTGTTATAATTGATGGTGTAACAACTATAAAAAGGAAAAACATCTCTGATACAAATCAAAGTACAAAATGAACAATAATAATCCAGCGTAGGATTCAACAAAAAAATATGGTGTTGGAAACATTTCAGGTCAACATAGGGAATCCAGGTACATGAACATTGTATCCTCATCCTCCGAAATGGCAATGACCCTTTCCCTTTTCCAAATTGTAAAGTTGCTTTTGAATCCTTTGCTTTGAGAAATTGTTGCAACTGACATGGAGATAGATGTGCATAGTTGTTTGGAGCAACTACAAGAAACACATAATGATCAAATCAAACACATTTGACAAAAGACATTTCAAAGGTTAACAAGATTAACATTTTAACCTAGAGAAATTGTAGTTGTTCTTTGATACCTGCCGAGAAAGAAATCCTATTAGAATTGCAATCAAACATCAAATGATGAAATGCAATATGAAATACTTTAACATAGTTTGTTCTTGGAATTAACTAATTTGATTTTACAAAAAAAGAGTAATTACTCTCATAATGAAAAAATGAGTTAACATAAATCCAATAGCATAGACATATCTATGCGGATACAAGCTCAATATAGGCATGTTACTGGATGCAAATTCCGAAGCATGCTCCCACAAACTGAATAAAAAATAAATTGCTACAACTGAACTTGAATAAGCGTATGCATCTACAAATCAGAAATTAAATATAATTTGGCAAGTGCTAAGCGCTTATTAAAAAATCCTACTTATTCAAAATGTGTTGTAGGAGTAAACCTTCAGTATCTAGAGTTCAGAAATTAAATATAATTTGGCAAATGCTAGCTACTTATTTGAAAATCCTACTTATTCAAAATGCATTGTATGAGTGAACCTGCAATATCAAGGATGTCCAACCTATTTGTATGAATAGCGCATAGGACATCATCATATTCATTATATTCACTAAGATCGATCTTAATTCTCTGCATGGGTATTACCTATTCATTTTGGCCAAAATGATTGCATGACTTGTATATTATTGGAAAATGATGATTAATTAAAGAATTGAGCAGAACATTACACTCTTAGACTCGAAAGAAAAAAAAGGCAAATTTCCCTTCATGTCAATGTACTATTTTTTATTGTCATTGACAAATATAAAATGAGTCCATGCTAAATTGGATAGGTTTTCTACAATAACAAAATAACAATGAAATATGTGCATTTTTCATCAGATCCTTCATAGATGCTATGAAGAACCTGAAAGGGGTCAAGGCATAGATGGTATGAAGTACTTGAAAGGGGTCAAGGCATAGATGCTATGAAGTACCTGAAAGGGGTCAAGGCATATATGCTATGAAGTACCTGAAAGGGGTCCATTCTTGATCATATTTGCATCAATTTGAGCTTTATTAATATAAACAATTGGAAAATCTATTGATCCGTACCAAAACTTAACATGCTACAAAAAATGCATACTAAAATCGTTAGACTACAAATCAGAAGGTTTGAACAAAAGATAAATATATCATTTCCCATCCCAACAAACTAAATGTGTTTTTGGGAAACCAAAATTGTTTATTTTAAGTGTTAAACAAACATGAAAGCAAATACCAATCTCATCACCATGTTTAGAATCCATGTTCTCTTCTTAGATAAGTCTCCAAACATCTTCTTAGATTTTACAAGCTTCTACTACAGAACCTTGAGAAAATCTAGGGTTTCAAGGGGTTGAGTAGGGTTTAAAGGAAAGTGACTACAGGCTAGGGAGAGCAAATCTAAACCGATATAAGCTACAAATTCATGTGAGAATTCTTAAAGACTTTCATATTATATAGAGAAACACTAGTGAAAGTTTGAGGTATATATTAACTCTGGGAGAGACATTTGTACTGAATGTCATTGAATACTACACAATCTCTCTTAAATATGGTAGACAATATTAGAGGGCTTGGAAGCTTCTATGTATATAAATTGCTTATATAGTCACTTCATAATGTTCCATTGTTCCTAAGTGGTGGAAACAAAATGAGAAGTTGTTGGTGTACAAATGTATGGTATTTGCATTGGTTAGGGTCTTAATTGAAAGCATTGAGAGTATGTAAGAGGAATGAATGTGGCAGGATTATAAGAGATATCATAGGTAAGCAGTGATTGTGAAGCCCCTCTTTCTTTTACTACTGGCTCCTGCATTTATGCACCTTCATAAGGAATGCATGTGTAGTACAATTAGGCTTCCTGGGATTGCACACAGTAACCAATACTTCTCAAGAAGTCACCCATACCAAGATTCCTATGACTCAAGCATGATTAACTGTGGAGATTTCCCCATAATCAAACCCACTTAATCACAATTCTAGGTTTGAATTCTTCACCGCCTCCACCTCACAATTCACAACTTTGGGTTTGAATTCTTCACTGCCTCAACCCCACAGTTCAATATTTGAAACTACTATCACTCTGAGAGTGTAAATATTTGAAATTGCTATCACTCTGAGAGTATCATAACATTGTTCCATAAAGAATAGAGCACAATCCATTTTTTCGAATTTGGGTTTCTTTTATCTAGTATCAATCTTGATAAATTTATGTATGCTTTCTCAGTGGATGCTTATTATATGTTGGTCTATTCCCTATTTACAGTGTTGATTCTTTATTTGGTTGCATTGGAATTGCTGGATGAGTAATTAAAAATATAATGCATTGTTTCATGTTATGTCATGCAAATCTATTGTAAATATGTCAAAAGGATTTTATCTATAATAGTGTTGATTCTTTGGTTATCAAAGATAATAACAAGGTGAAAAACCTCTATATGTATTCCCCAATTGTTGCAGTGCCAAGAATATCGATCAGACCAATGGTAGTGGAGGCATCCATGAATGGAGAGTTTTGGTAGCAAGACAAATGTCCAGTTTTTTTATTATAAATATGACAGTTAAAGGTTTGTTCATGAGATTGAAGGATCTTGTGCAAGAAAGGGTTTCCTATGTTTGTATAGTGAGTGTTGTAAGGCCACAGAGCTAGAGGATTTTACAGGATAAGAAACTTGAACTCACCCTGTCTTCCAATCATATATTATGCAAATTGATTAGTAATGTGCTAATATAGTGTCTGTCAAAAGAGGCATGGTAATGAGAACAGGGGAACAAAACAAGAAACTTATTTCCTTATGAGGTTTTTGGTAATGCATGGCAAAGGTGCGTGATAATCAACATTTCTAAAAAATGAGGTGAGTGGCCCTTGATAGATCTTATGCAATTAAGCTTGCGTATCTTCACATGGTAAGTGTCCTAAGGTACTTGCTTGATACCGCAGAGGACAGGTTCTAAGCTTAGTTGAGCATAGGCATGTATGGAATCTCGATAACTTGGTCTCCCTAAAGTCAAATAAAAAACTTCATACCTCTATAAATAACATTTATATGACTGATAGAAAAGGCGAGCATACAACTATGTAACATTGGACTGAACAACAAATTATAAGATTTTTAAAGAAAAGGAAGAATATATGTTACATAAAACAGTACTAGATAAAAACATATATTAAAAATTAAAATTAAGCTTCTGTCAATTTTAGTTAAAAACTTTAATAACATGTAAAAGATACATACCGCAGAAATTGAACGTGAATCTGCATGTACTAGAGAACCATTTGAAACATCGATGTCAATAATAATTGTTGGTTTTGTGGATATCTTAGGTATCCTATTCGCAAATCTGATTGCCAACAAAGAGTTGAGGCCAACAACCTAAAGGACAAAACAACAGTTCCAAGAAACACATTAATATATTTAATTAAGGGGATTGCTTGAAAAGGAAAAGGTATACCCAATAAACTTTAGATGCGAGAGCATAGCTTTGCATATATTTTCAAAGGCAAGTTTCCATTGGACCTACACTTGTTAGAAATGTCAAAGTTAGTATGTTATGTTGAGTAGATAGTGAGAGAGTAAGGAATAATGAGTGACAGTGTAAGGAGTGACCTGTATGAATTGAAACAAATTAAGGCTCAGATGTCTGATCTTTGAGTGTGAGGCATTTTTTGGGAATTCCAAGTGTTGTTGCTTCTGTAAAAATCATGCTTTATCAAACGATGCCACAACGAAACAATGAAGAGGTTTATGAAAGTAGCAATTTTAAACAAGTTACTTACTGATTGCGAAGTTTATTCTTGTTGTTAAAGGATTTATGTTACTGATGGAAGTTGTAAAACAGTTAACATGGGCAACGAGTTCTCTTCACAACCCAATAATAGTCCACGGGTTACACGTTTTGGAAGAGGAACAAGATTCAACTCTCAAGAGGGATGGGTAGGAATAGTAGATCATATAATAAGAGAGCGCGGTAGGGTCACGACAAAGGAGTAGGGTTACATGTTTAAGGTGAGAATTAGCACATAGGACCAACAAGCAAGGGTCAACACAAGACAAAGACTAAACACCATAAATCAAGGATGGATAAACACCTATCAAACCACAAGATGAAGGATGTAATAACAGGGTGGGGATAGAACCTATTTTATCTCTCTCTCAAATGTACAAGTGTTTAATGCACTAACTGAAAACTCTATCATCACCATATAAGGAAGGTCAAAAATAAAAGATGGGATCCATTGTTGTCATATTGATAGTATGAAGTGTCACAATGATGATGTGGATAGATTTTTTTTGCGAACAACATATAAATGGATTTGCAATGATAAAAAATGAATAGACCTATTTGCCAAGTGTTGAAATTTCTTTAAATGGAAAATAACATGTGCGAACACTACAAGTTTTTCAACGCAAATAAACTTACTAAGCTGAAGAGATCATTCAGGAGACATGATTATAAAATTTATACAAGGACTTGATACAAATAATTTATAGCCATGAACCATCATACACATTTCATTATTGCAAAGGCAAAGACAGAATTGAAGATAGAAAGAGAAGTCAACACACATTTTTATACAAGCACATGAGAGAAAGCATTTATAACTATGAACCATTTTACACATTTGAATATTGCAAAGGGAGATAAAAAACTAAACATGGAAAGATAATTGAGCATTATTATTTTTTGCAAAATTTAAGCATACTTGAATTTTGTCCAACAACAACATTCATAACAAAGTATGTTGCAGAGAGGTAAAAAAGAAAAAGGGAAAAAGAGAAATTCAATCCCATGGATAATGTGCAGGTATAATCGATGAGATTTTCAACATTAAAAGAAAAAATGTGGATACATCTACCAAAGCATATTCCATATCAAGAGCTCAAAGCACATAGAGTTAGAAGCTCATGCATTTTTCACCTTTTTTTGATACATTGTGAAGGTAAATGACAGTAAAAAAAACACATTGTGATACCATAAAAAAAACAGACTTTCTGAAGTTGAAGTAACAATAACCATAGGAAACGTATCGGTGCATAAGAGTATATAACCTCAAAAGTGAAGGTGTAACAAATCAAAGTTAACTTAATAGTTTCATAGTAAGTGTATAAAGAGTTGAGACATGTTATACATGGATCTCAATGGGGGGAGATGAAATATAACAAGTATAGGAGCATAAGTTGTTAGAAAAAAATACACCAAAACAGAGCAGGGAATAGTCTAGGATACTAAATTCTAAGAATCTAGTACAAGTCAATCATATATATAGCAGGATTGATGGCTATGCCAACACCAAGTACAAGAAATGGAGGGACCAAGATGTCAATGTTGTAGCACCGGATCTTGTCGTATATGTCTGATTGCATCTCTTTCATGTAGATGCATAGCATGTTGAAACAACTGCTTCAATTTAGAGAGAAACTTAGTGGTTGGAAAAATGCAATTTATTAGAAGCACAAATGATGCTTCAAAGTATGTTGCCATCTGTTGTAATGCTTTTTCATGTTCATTTATTTGTTGATAGTAGTATGAAAGTTTGCTCAGGTATGCTAAATCTAGCTCTATTTTGCAGCAAGAACAAAGAACACGTTGAAGCAGGTTCCTCAATTTCAGGAGCAACTGAATAGTTGACCGAATTTTGGAAGCACAAATGATGATTCGAAGCATGTTTCTTTCTCTTGTAATGCTTCCCTTTGTTCCTTTATTTATTGATAGTAGTAGGCCAGTGTGCTCATAAATACCATAGTGAAATTTGTTTTACAACAGGAACAAAACAATGCATATGAACAATGTCACAACGTTTGCATGTCATGAGCAATAAAGGATATATAACACATGTCAAGGTGACTTGTTTGAGAATAAAAGTTAGGTTGTTATTATAAAAAAACATATCTAGCTAATACAACATGGACATGTTGAAACAATAAATGGTAACACATAGAAGTAAAGAGTGTAGAGTGGTAAATAAAAACATGTTATATTTGCTACAAAACGAGGAACATGTGATCAAGTGGTGAATTTGTATGTTGCATTGAAACAATAAAAGGTGGCACATATAAATAAATAATACATACCAAAAAAACATGTCTTTTTGTAGGGAAAATAAATATATGTTTGTATTTGTTGTCCTTTTATAACAAACTATTCAATAAAGGGAACAAGAAAAATGCGAGCAATATCATAAATTGTATTGGTGGCAATTACATGCCTAGAGCAAAAAGATGCAAGCTTTAAGGACAGTGTACTTGCAAAGACTTTGAAGCAAGCAAGGCTTCCTCTTGTTTCCTACATTGGAAGTAGGATTGTCTTGCATTTGAGAATATCTAGAAAATGAGAAAGGTGGAGATATGCGAAGGCCTGAAGGAGATTTAAATCTAGATATTGCAGTGAATGTAAGGCCTTGTCTATCAATGTTCCCAATATCTATTGTTGCATTTTGTAGGGACATGCCTTGTGCTTTATGGATTGTCAAACCCCATGCAATACCTCTAAAGGGTTTTCTGACTTGTTGGAAATTTTATTTGGTGAATAGAACTTCATAAAAACCTCTAAATGTAAAAGGCAACACAATAAATACATGTCTATATATTTTTTTCCTCGGAAAAAAAATCGTAATTTTATTTCAGATAAGAACAAAATTGCATTCACATATGTATAAAAGGTAGATAAGTACCCCATACATTGTCAACAAAAAACAATTTAATGTTTCCACAGTATCACAAAACTTTTTACAGTTTTTACATCCGGTAGAGTATTCACAAATTTGTCAAAACAAAGTTTAGCAAAAAAAAACATATTACATATATTATCAATAAGATATCCACTAGAAGTTTGTCCACTAATCCCTGTTCAAAACAACAAGCACCTGTTCCTCATTGAACGATCTATGATAGTAACTATAACTGCTATCCAAATCTTGTTCTAAGATCTTTCAATAGCCAAATGAGAGTTGTGTGGCTTCCTTGGAAAGCCTGTTAGCCACCCCATTCAGTTCCCTCTAAACATGTGTAAAAGATACATAGTTAAATTTCACGTCCCCACCCCTCATCCCGACGATGGAGAGGACGCAACCAACATTGTTGCTGTCAAACGGACAATCTAGGCCCATGAACATGATAATTAAAAATGCATTGAATTAAAATCATACATAGATGCATTATACATGAAATAAACAACGGAAGAAAAACACATTCATTCAAGCATTCAACAAGTTCATAGTAATTCATAAAACGACATTTTGCAGAGATTAAGCACAAGAATACTTATCTTGAAAATAAATTGGCCCTCAACTAGCTATGTCGATGCAACGTTCCACTCAACCATAGGCCAGTGTGCTCATTAATCTCTCAGCATCACTACCACCCTCGAGCTGGGCATGATTTCCACAAGGAACTAGGGAACAACAAGCTTACACATAGCAATACCATACATCCACAGTCAAGCCAACACACAATTGGGTTTCGCAGACAGTCTAGCTAAGCTAATAAACAAATGGGTTTCACAGGCTATTAGGGAAACAAACCAATAACATGGGGATTCCTTGGATTTACTCAGCCAAGCAAAATTTAAATCATACACACAGTCAACCAATTAACAGATGGTTCCTTGGACTTACGTAGCCAAGCCAACCTGCTAATCAAACACAGGAATCCATCTAAGAAATGGGTTTCTTAGAATTACTCTTCCAATCCATCACAGGGATGCACACAATAACAAAATGCACATGTTGGGTATGAAGGAAAATGCTTCTCAACCAAAAAATGTTTTGGTGAATGGGGAAATCAACCCCTGGGTGGGCAACCCGAATTCAACAATGATTCAACAGATTCACATAGGCAAAAATGACCCTTATAAATCCCCATCTCATGGAGTCGAATTCAGAAACGTTTATGGGCTTCACGTGGCCAAAACAACCTCAGTAAACACCCAAAAATCGTGGGTCTCTTCTCCCATTCATTGTGCAACCAAAACACGTTATTCTAAAATGGGTGCTCTGCCCAATTCAAAATTGACCCCCATGCCTTGCCCATTCCCATGCAATAACTTCCTCAACCAACTTCTAGATGACTGGGCACAAAAGGACAAAATGGGTAGTTGACCACTTTATGGGTTTTCCCTTAGACATTTGGATTTTCCCCATTGGCTCAAGGGTTTGAATGTTTCCCCTCCCTATTCCTTGTGAAATCATGCCCCCATCTCTTTAACAGTGCGGTGTATAGCTACTTGTGGTATTTTTATTAATTGCATAGTTACATGATGTCTCAAAACATATTGTGTCTGGCTAGCACATAAACCGTCGGCATCGATTTTAATTGTTGAAACATAAAATACTAAATCCATGGTGAGTCCTTTGCCTTTAGCTCCACACCAGGATTTATTAACACTATTTACATCATATGTTATTCAATACCATGGGGTCAAAACTGAGGTGTTACATTAAATCTCTGTTGTAAAAGAATCACTTCCATAAGAATAGGTAGTAGACGAAAGACATCACATCTAGAAGATCCTCTAGCCTGGTCAAGTACAATCATGGAATCACCAAATACTTGCAAAGTATGACCATTATTTTCTAGAGCAAATAAGAGAAGGAGTTTTAAAGCCATCAATTATGCAAAATTGTTGGAACCTCTCCCCGGGCTAGTCGATAAATGAAAGAAGTGAGAGTTGGATAGAAATAGAAAACCCCCTCCCCCACATGTGAGTTGTTGCTCCTATGAGGAGCCATCGAAAAAACCCCAAGGTCTGACATGGTCAATCACCTCCACCCGAATAGTTCTAACAGTAGTATCCAGATTTGTCAGGGGAAAATGTTGAAAAACAACCAAAATATTGGTAACAATCACCTCCAAAGGCATTCATAGGTCTTCAAAAATGGTTTTGTATTTGGCCAGCCAAACTCCCCATGATATAGTGCAAGGAAGTGCCCTGTATACGAGGCATCCTTTCTCAGCGAACCATACACAAAATGCCTCCACAAAATTTGGACCATGACATATAAAACAGATATTTAGAGCTAATCCAACCCCCTGCCAAATCTGCTGAGTGTACTGACAATGTAGAAAAATATGATCAGGAGTTGCAAGAGACTTGCAACAGAGTGCACATCTACTCGGACCCTAAAAGCATCGACGTTGAAGTACATCCCAAGTTGGGGATTTATTTTCCAAGATAGTCCAACAAAGAAGTTTGGCTTTTGCAAGACACTTTAACTTCCAAAGTTTCTTCCACCGCCAAATAATAGGCTGATTTTGCACCTCCAAATTTAGTTGTATATAACCATTCTTAGGTGTATATTTCCCAGAAGATTGATGTGCCCAAACCAATGAATCCACCCGATCTGACAGCCTAGTATGAGAATTTCTCAGTACTGCCAGATAATTTTCCCATTCCACAAAAAATTCAATCGTCAATCCCCAATCAGTGCCAGAAACACAACCTTTATGCCACATTGTTGAAAAACCAGGAACAACCATTTGAGAGAGGAAATATATCCCCTTGTCTTCCAATAAAAACCTTAAGTCCACAGATAATAAGTGAGCACCATCAAAACCCACCCAAGGGTCCAATCCAACCCAAACCAATCTACCATTACCAACCTGCCAAATCAAACTAGGACCAATGAGACCAAAAGAATGTAATTCAACCTTCCAAATAACAAAGCAACCACCTCTATGTTTATCAACCAAACAAATACAATACATAATAGAAACAGGGTCAATGCATTTTTAATGAATCACCCAGGACCACAGACTTTCTAAATGTACAAGTCTCCATGAGACTTTTGCAGCCAGTGCTTTAGAAAAAAGAAATATGTTTTTAAGCCCCATCCCTCCATAGCCTTAGGGATGGCTAACCTCTCCCATTGAACCCATGCCATGACCTGATGATCCGCGCTCCCCCTCCAAAGATAAGTGAAACAAGCTTTTCACATTCGTTCCAAGATACCTTTAGGTATCCAAGAGAGAGACATCCAAAAAACTGGAATGACTTCCAAAACATATTTAATCAAAACCAATTGTCTAGCCCTAGACAACCAATGATAACTCTTGCCCAAAAATCTCTTTTCAAATTTTGGTAAGAGCCACATCCAATCAGCAATGTAATATGCATTAGGCTTCAAAAAAAAAATTAAAAACACAACCCAAATATTTGAGTCTGTCCTCAATTAGTAAAGATTTAAAAGGAAATAAAGAGGAGTGCCAACAAATCTCTCGATCATCCAAATGAGGGTAGGTGATGGTATATTTATCATAGTTTACAACCATTCCAGCAGCAACTTGAAATATGAGAAGATCTTCTTTGAGTTTTTGAATATGAGGATATCATCAACAATATGAGGATATCATCAACAAAGAATAAGTGAGTAATATACATTACCTCATAAATAGGAATGCCTTTGAAGGATCCAAGAGCCTTTGCTTCCAAGATAAAATGGCTCAAACCCTCAGCCACAAGAACAAATAGTAAGGGAGAGAGTGGACATACCTACCTCAATCCACGTCCAACAGTGAAAAAAAGGCTAGCAGATCCATTTACAAGAACAACATAACTAACTGTAGTAAGGAAAGCCATAATCCACTTTATAAAATCATAACAGAATCCCAAATGTGTTAGTAACATTCGAATATATATCCAGCTAACCCGATCAAAAGCTTTTGAGAGATCAATCTTTACAACCACCCCTTACATCCTGCGAGTTTTTAAAGAATGTAACCCCTCCTTAGCCATCCCAGTAGCCTCATGGATCTATCTACCTTCAAGAAACCCAAACTTTTCACTGGAAATACACCAAGAGAGAGTAACTTTTAATCTCCTAGAAATTACTTTTGCAATGGTCTTATAAAGGAAATTGCAAAGAGAAATTGGGCGAAAATCATCAAGATTTTTAGGCTGATCCTTTTTGGGGATAAGAGCGATAAAAGTGGAATTTATAGTCCCATGAACATGTCTAGCCAACCTGGATTCTTCCACAACTTTTAATAGATCATACCTAATAATATCAAAGAAACCAATAAAAAATTCAACAGGACAGCCATCCGGTCCCGGACTTTTATCCTTTTGGAATGAGTGAAGAATCTTGAGTAATTCATTATTTGTGGCAGCCTTTATCAACCTCCTATTATCGTAGTCATCCACAAACCCAGGAAAAATTTGTGCAATACAAACAATCTCCATAAGAGATGGACTAGCTGGAGTCAAGAAAATTTCCCCAAAGTGTCGCACCCCCAAACCAGCCAAATCATCAAAGGATGAAACCGAAACACCCTGATCATCATTGAGTTCCCAAATGGTATTGAATAATTTCCTTCCCTTTGCAAAAGCCTGAATTTTTTTTGTGTTTTCATCCCCACAGGTTAAATGTAGTGCCAGACTTTTTAAACCCCAAGCAGCGTCTTTTTCCCCCAAAAGTTTTTGTCATCTATCTTCAAACAAAAAAACTTCATCTTTAGTATTCTAATCAAGAAAACCCTTACCGGGCCGATTAAGTATTTGAACTAGGAAGAGTTCACGATGATGAAGTTCGTATTCATCGTGCACGCACTTATCATGTGCCCAAGTGATAGTGGCTTGCTTTAATTTACTTAAATTGTCCATAAAGAGAACCCCAACAAAATCACCAGTCCCATAGGGAATAGGGATCCAAATGTCCTTAACCAATTTACAAAAAGAATGTTATTTTAACCATTCAGGATTAAATTTGAAAGGGACGGGGGGATTTTGATTCCTACCCTATAGATCAAAGAAAATAGGACAATGATTAGAGTCCCCCCCACATGCCACCCATTGACGAACCAAATCACAATCCAACACCAAATGGTCCACAACCATAAATATGTCCAGCCGCTTTGCCACCCGATTAGCCCCCACCCGATTAGCCCCCATTCTCTTATTCCTCCATGTTTGAGAAAGCTTTATAGGAACAATATCCAGTAAATCATGAGAGGAAAAAGCATTAGAAAAAAAAGGGGCCAGGGAATCTAGCACGGCCCTAGGTCCCCAAACCTCAATCAAAAGAGAAATTTAGGTCGCCACCCAAAATCACCTCCCAATTTGAAACAAAAGGATTTGTTTAAAAGGGTGTTAAAAAAAGCACCCTATTCACATAAGGGCCATAAACATTCAAAATAGTCAACACCATCCCCAAATGAGCATCAAAAAGATCCAGCCCAATACTTAAGGCAAAACTCCACATGCCATCACAATGACAACTCTGCAAATTCCACCCCGAGGCTAAACCACCAAATCGTCCACAAACATCAATCACAACAAACTTCCAACCCAGAAGCAAGGATTCCAAAATACATGACACATATTCATTCAATCCCAACGTCTCTTGAACAAGAACAACATCAGGGCGGTTGAAATCAATCAAACGCTTGAGAAACGATTTTTTGGAGGGGTTCGCCAACCCACGATAATTGAAGGACATAATCTTCATGAGATAACCCCATCCAGGGATTTCATTGCTCCAAGTGCCCAATTTATAGAAGATTGTTTACCCGATGCAACATCTAAAAGAGCATGTTCTTGTGCCCGAGAGAAATGTGATTTTCTCCCACGACTCCTCAAAGAAGAGAAACCACAACAAATCACAGATAAGCCCTTAACCCATGATTCCTCACCAAGTACCTCATGATTTCTTAGATTGTAACGGATACTCCTCCCCTCAGAGGTGTTAGACAAAGAAGGTTCAACAGAAACAATGGATGGTGAGAAAAAAATTACTCACACTAGGGATCGTACAGGGAAGCCCTCGAGAGAGAAAGGGAGTACCGTCCAAGGAAGAGGAGACCACCGAATAAACATCCATACAAATACGTACATTAAAAGAAAAATCAGAGGAAGTATTGTGTGTAAACGTACCCGAAGGTGTTGCAGATACAAAAGGCCGAGGAGAAGAAGTGGAAGCACCAACATCATCATTTGTGATAGGAACAAGAGCATCCAGAGAAAGAGTCTTCTCAACAACACTAATCTCCCGAACACCAACACAAGGAGAAGGACCTTTCGACACCTCCTTGCTTCGAGGAGTATATGTGGGCTTCACCGACTGAAACCAGGCCTTACTACCAAACAAAGGACCTTTTCCCTGAAAAGGTAAAGTGTAAGACGCCAACAGATGTCCATACACACGGCAACGGTGGCACCGAAATGGGACCCCTTCATAATCCATAATTTGGGTGAAGTTTCTTGTCGGAGTCTGAATTTTAATATCCTTAGAAATCCCAATTTTTATGTTAATTTTAACCAAAATACAAACTACCATCACAATCCCTGTAGTCTGAAAGGAAAGGTCTGCAACAACATACTCACCCAGAAAATTTCCAATGGTGGCAAAGCGAGCAGGCGTCCACAGATGCATAGTACTCCAGGAAGCCGAACCCATAATGGTTCCATAGCCACCTTCTCCTTCTTTGCATAAAAAAGCGGATCCTAGCACTTAAGAAATAGTGGAACCCCATCCATACTCCATTGGAGTTCCAGAACCTTATCAACCAAATTAATTGATTCCAAGATGAAAGAGAAGCAACCCTTTACCAACACCTTGGTCAGGTTCAATTGAGGAAGAAAATCCCCCCATTGTTTCTCTTCCCACCGATTGAGATAGTCGCAACCAAAATTTCGGCCACGAGCCCAACCCGCCAAAGCAGACGCAGCAAAATCCACCACATTGTCCATCTGTAAGTCCACCCCAAAAATTAACGAGTCACGACGTGCCCTGGAAGTGACACGGTGCGATTTTTTATGCGAGGTCCCCCGTCGACCCAATTTCACCTTTGAAGAAAGTGGTGAATCCACCTCTGTACTATTCCCCAACGTAGTAGGGGAACCTCCCTGAACACCCACCTGAGCAAAAGAAACTGCCACTGGGACAGTACCCACCTCCGAGCTCCTGTGAGATTCACGTTCAGTCCCAATAGTGAAAAAATCCCCCACCGAAAAGGAGGACGAAATCATCAAAGACTGAGGAGTAAACCCTAGCTCCACTTGAGCATGATTTAAACCCTAAGGAGGTTAGCATAAGTCATAAGAGGCAAGTCCACCAGTGAAGCCAAATCAACACCATAACCCTCCAAATCTGCAATCACTCTGCGAGCAGGACCAAAAGATACCAAAAATGCTAGGTCCTTTGAGTCACCATCCAGATCAACAAACCCATTTGGAGAAGTAATATGATGATTAGGTAAACCCCCCAGGAAATCTGAGAGAAGCCCATCTCCCAATGTAGGGTTAGAAGTCCGGACAAACTCCAAAATCGTCCCCCCTAGGACACAACTGGTGTCGGCACAACGACACCCATCACAGACGAAACCCCCACATCCATCAAGGAAAAAAAATCCCGGAAAAGGAGAGAGCCAAACTGCTGACAAAAACCTAGAGCATTAAGTAAACCGTGTGCAGCCCCCCCTCGCCCATGAAAACAACAAAGGAAAGGAGACCCAGCCGCTGTCAATACGCCATGTCCCAAGCAGCATGAGAGATAAGGTAAAACCGATAAACCCTCACAGGATCAAAAAAAAAAGTAAACCATCACCAATAATGAATGAAGGAGTCACAACAGGGCAGTAAAAACAAACAAACTGTGGTTTAGTCGAGAGGAGTACAAATTTCAAGGGGAAAAATCCATGGTAAAGCTTCCCACGAACCCTAAAACCAGTCCAAAAACCCTCCAATAACCGCCATCGCACCAACAAATACATGTCTATATATATTATACATATGAAGACATATAATGGCCGGTCACTTTCAATGCCACACCCATAAAGGAAAGTAGATACATACCAAGAAATCACCATGTATTCAAATTTATTCTTGCATGGTGATTTACAAATAGTTCAATAAAAGATGTAAGTTAATATGTTATGCAAAACGACTTTTTTATTTGCATATCAACCCTTGCATAAAAGTTATGGTAAAGAAAGTTAAGACTTTCTTTCAAAAACTTGCCTTTTTGGTCGTGGCATTGAAATCGAGCAACCATTGTATATCTTTATATCTGTAATATATATGTAGAATGTTCAGTATGTCTTTGAATGGCCAGACATTGACAATAAATTATAACATATTAAAAATAATTTGCATTATATTATATGGAATCATCCTAGCAAAGTACATCAATGGAAAGAAAAGCAACACAACAAAGGCATGTCTATATATATATTATAGATATGAAGATAGATAATGGTTACTCGATTTCAAATCCACAAGTAGAAAGGAAAGTTCAAGCATAGCAGGAAAGAACTACAAATCATATATGTAAATATATTCTTGCATTGTGATGTATAATGCAGTTCAACAAAAGATGTAATTTATGATGCCTTGTTTTTTTTTTCAAACTGACCCTTGCATCAAAGTTATGGTAAAGAAAATTAAGACTTTGTTCTAGAAACTTTCTTCTTTGCTTGTGGCATTGAAACCAAACGATCATTGTATATCTGGAGATCTATAACCGTGTTAAGTTTTCTTTAGAAGAGTTTAATGATTTTTGTATGTTCAAGCATGACCATTTGCATTTCATGGTAAAGGAAAGGAGAGGTGTAGCAACTCTAGTGTTCCCCTAGCTTATTGTTGTTGATGTGAATTGTGGCATAGACCCATATAGAGATTATTGTGAATTATGCTTAAACGCGATGGTTATTTGGGGATAGGGAAGACTACATTGTCAAACCATCAACCTATACATTGCTCCAACTCATGGAGAATAGAAAAAAATGCATATATATAAGGCGTGTTATATTAGTAATGTTTCTTACCTAAAGAATTGCCACTGCTATCTTGCATTATAAAAATTGGAACCTATTCCAAATTAACGAGGAGAATACGCCTAGATTGCATTATAAAAATATGGAACATATTCCAAAGTAACAAGGACAACCTATTATAAAAATATGGAACCTATTCCAATTCCTAAGACCAGTTCTCATGCAAAAAAACATATTGCATTATTTATCCCATGTTACAAGTTTGCTACAAATTTCTCAATCTTTGGTACTGTGATCTATGTTTGTCACCACGTTCAAGTAACCTTGTGCTTCAAGTGAAGCTTGCATAGCACCTTGTTGAATCGTCATGTGATAAAAAGGTTTTATTTGCAAACTCTAGTACCAAAGCAAATGATTATCTAATTTCAAACTTTATCTTTAACTCCAACAATTTTCTATGAAGTGTTCCAAGGAATTGTTCAGCATGATTATGGGGAATTGTTTGAGTATATAACTATCATTTCTAATTTCTTTTTTGGTTACATGGTTTATAAAATTGCCCTTTTTTTGCAACCTATATCATTCATTCTCCAAATTCTCCTCAGAGAGGACTAGAATTTGGTTGTAATTATCACAATCAATGCATTTGAAAAGGATTCATATGGAATAGTTTGTAATAAATCCGCATTTGAAAAGGATTCATATGGAATAGTTTGTAATAAATCCACAGAGGAGAAATAAAAAATGACAATTGTTCCACATGAATCCATGCAGAGGGATGCATGCCTCTGTTTGACATGTTAATGTGTTGTTTATAGTTTTAATTGTTGGAGAAAAGTATGTTGGCAACAACAATTATGAACAACTTGCCCAATGAAACTCTAAATTTGTCACTAAACACATATCAATTCAAACCAACAATTAATTTACTGTCAAATATATACAAGATAATATATTTCTATTTTAAAATCATTACACAGATTGCATAAATTACATCAGTGGAGCATAAATTAACAAATAGAATTAAAAATTCCAAGGATTAAATTTCCCATTATGGAAATTTTATGAATTCAAAGGCACTTAAAGCATAATTGGATGTTTTGCTAGCAAACCTATTGTCTAAAACAATACAACAGGGTGAAAGAACTGTTCAAAGAGAGCTTGCATGAAGTCTTAAGTCAACATTTAGGGTTTTCTCCAAGTGATTCTTAGTTTTCTTTAATGTTGTCTTTGTGTAAAACTTCAATTGGAGAGCAAGGAGCTTCACTCAAATTGAAATACCTTTAGAAACCCCTGAACACGAGTGAAAGCATTCATGATGGAATTGTTTGTAATAACTCAACAGAGGGAAAACATGATAATAATTTCAAATGAATCCATGCAGAGAGATGTGTGTATCTATTTTTCATATTAATGAGTTGTTCCAGTTTTAATTGTTGGAGACAACTCTTTTGGCAACAACTCTGTTAGCAACAACAATTATGAACAACTTGCACAATGAAACTCTCAAATTTACACTAAACACATCGCAATTCAAACCAACAATAAATCCATTCTGCTAGAAATTGTTCTAAGAGAGTTTGCATGAAGTCTTAAGTCAACATTTAGGGTTTCGTCCAAGTGATCCTCAGTTTCCTTTGATGTTTTCTTAGTGTGGAACAATTTGTAATAAATCCACACAGGAAAAATAAAAATTGAGAATTCTTCCACATGAATCCATGTGGATGTTCTAAGGTTCATATTACTCTCCCTTTAGTTAGCTCTCAAATTAGCTAATTTAGGTAAATTAGATATAGCCTTGTTGATACCATAGTTTCCATGAAACATTTGTATAAAATAAGCATGTATGTAAACCTAAATTGCAAGTATTATGGGTAAAAGGTTTGGCAAACACACTAGAGAGACATTTTAATATGACATTTTTTTAGTAGACTGTATTGATAATGAAAGTGTCTTAGCATGATATAGCGACACAAAATCTGCTAAGCAACTCTAGTGTGCGTACATAGACATCCAATGCAATCCTTGTTAAATGTATTACCCACAATATTCACCTAGGACTGGTTGTAACCACCCAAGAATACGTTAGTGTATGAAACAGTTTGAGATTATAAACAAGACTACACTGGTATGATTAGTTATTTGATTGGAATGTGTTCTGCACATGATCCCTAACTTTCCCAATTCTAATTATTCTATAGACATTCTTATTTAATTCTGATTATGATGTTATAGATCCTTGTCTAGGTAAGCATCAAGTTGTCGCTTAATTCTTGCTACTATTTAATCTACATGATTTATGAAGTACACGTTTTTAATGGGACTTGATACTGGAAATAAAGTGAAATGGTTTAGGAAAAATATAGGTGAGGATATAGTGAAACCATAATAATTTAGCCATTCATAAATTTAGCTTTGTTATTTGAACCATTTCTCATCCTGCTTTAAATTTAATATGTTGATAGTTTAGTCATTCATAATTTCAGCTTGGTTATTTGAACCATTCCCCATCTTGCTTGAAATTTAATGTTAAGTTTTTAATGGTTATACCATATCTGATAACATTTAGCATTATAACATCATAACCATATGCAAAAGGATCACTAAAAGATAGACAAGTACATCCACAAAAAATAACACAAAGATTTATCCTCTGTATAAGATGTATCAAANAGATGTATCAAAAGTACAAGACAAGAACCCAGACAGGTGCACCTTCTTCCAGCATATATATATATATATATATATATATATATATATATATATATCCTATGCGCTATACCCAAGTGAGTGTGTGATCAAATGAGGAACACAACTCCTATATTTATACTCTTTTTTGTCACTTGACTTTTAACCTAACAAGTCAACCCCACTTAACTGACTAGGCCGACTTCACTTAGGAAGATTCAATACAATATTATATTACATTCATTAGGGTACTGTTGACCTGAATTACAATGGAAGCTTTACCTCATGACTTGATGATGACTAAATACAATAGTAACATCCCGATGGAGGAATAATACATCTCCCTTGGGGTACATCAATAAAAAACATTTAGAATATCCTTTGAAGTTACAGTATTTCAACATTTAATACATTGATAATCAGAAAGATACAAAAGTCCCATGTTCTACTGAAACACTTAGGGTCTTTGTGTTGGATCTATTGATATCTAAATTCCCAACTTCCTATGGTTTTTGGTTTTGACAAAATTGATACAAACCAAAATTATAAATCTGACATGTTAGCCATGTGATCTTGCTTCCACTCTACTTTTCCACCATTGTCTTTAATTCTTTGAAAGCTTGAAATACCTCTAGCTTCTTCTTGAGAAAGCATGTCGACACTTTCCTCGAGAAACCACACATATCATAAAATACTCCATGCCTTCCCATGACAAATTATCTAAATATGATTGCCTACTTGCTTCAATGCACTTTCTTGGGCAATTTTTTCCTTGTGATGCTTTCCTAACACACAAGCTTCACACACACTTGTTTCTAACTAAACAATAGATAACAATTAACCATATTCATAGTCTAATTAACTATATTCATATTCTTCTAAAGTATTAGGATTTCATGATCAAGGTGGCCTTTAATGCTATCTTCAACAACTAAGGCCCACACGTGCTCTGTAATGGGCTTGCCATTTATTCCATTGGTGGAAGCTAGGATTTACAGTTTGGCCACAATTGCAAAATTCACCCCAAAAAATTGTTCTCGAGGCAGACAATAGAACCTTTCCAAATGTGCATCATTGACTCCTCTTCCCTCTTCAAAAACAACTCATCAATTCCATATTTCAGCAGTAGCACTTCCCATGATACAATTTTGTTGTCCAACAAACCTCCAACAAACAAATATGGAACAACCAAAATAACACATAACTCCTCTATAAGCATATCACCATGCTTTAACAACAAGAGAATATGGCATGCAGGCTAGATCAAATAATGCATGCCTTTCACCATGCTTGAATAACAAGAGAATATGACATGCAGGACAAATCAAAGGACACATGTCTTTCACCATACTTAAATAGTAAGAGATTATGTCATATAGTAGAGATCAAAGGATGCATGTCTTCCAACAAAGTACCAAAAGAAAATTTCCATCTCATATGCAAAAAAACAACAATACTTCACAAACAAATGCTTTAGTCCTCACATAGATTCATTCACTAAAACAACAAATTAGACTGGATGAACACAACTCTTAACAAAAGGAAATCTACTAAGGAACACAACTCTAACAAAAGGAAATATACTTTGCAAAAATATGTACTAAGGATTACAGTTTAGAAAAGTCCCATGATCATTGACCCCTTTATGGGAGAGTTCAGGCCCGTAAAAGCTCTAATACCATGTTAAAAAATGCAAAAGATTGCAGCAACAACACATATACATATAGACAAAGGAAAAAATACACCAATACACTTTGCAACACCACCTTTTACTACACATCATAAACTCACATCTATAAGATTGGGACAGATGAAATGCTCAGGTTCACATGGAATATGAACCAACACATTTTCTTTACAACAAAACAAAACAAAACTACTAGCTAATTAGATGTCCAACTGTACATCTTTTAACAATTCCATTTCTAATTGCACTCCCATTTCACGTTTCTCCCATTTGATTGCCCTCATTTCACTATCAAAACTTACTCATTTGCATTTTATATCCCATTTGACAGTCCTTAATTCCACTGCCAAGTGACTCTTTATTTTTTTATGTAGATGCATTGTTGCTTGAATGGGGGGTTGAAGGTTGAAAATGAAAACTTGAAACAAATTAAAAAAAATCAATAACAAACTTGCAGTCACTCACATTTATCTCTCTCCATCTATCCAAGCTAAAACTCTACTACTCTAAGCCCCAAATTCTCTACTGCCCTTTTAAACATATAGTAAGGTCCATCGATAAAAGAAATAGAAATGCAGGGGATGTAAGAGATGCATCTCGAATTGCAAAATGAAAATTTGGGGCATTGAGAGGGGATGGGGCCCTTTTAAAAGTATATGAAGGTCCACCGGTTAAAGAAGAAGAAATGTAGGGGATGCAATTATGCAAGAGATGCATCTCATACATCATTAACGTGTTTCGGTGGAACATAACTTGTAACTGCGTTGAAGAGATGCATTCCACAACCTAGGAACAACAATTATGAACATTTTGCACATCGAAACCCTCAAATTAATACCATACATATAACAATTCAAACTAGCAATAAATCCACTCTAAAAAAATGAGGTGGATAGTTAGGCTTTAAAATGGCTTAACCACGTCTCATGTCTGTTATGCCATGAGACTTTATTAAGTTAATTGGGAACAACAATTATGAACAACTTGCAAAATGAAACCCTCAGGTTGACACTAAACATATAACAATTCAAACCATCAAAAAATCCACTATCAAATATATGCAAGATAATCTATTTTTGTTTTAAGATCATTAAAGGGATTGTATAAATTACATCTGTGGACCTGAAATTAATGACTAAAATTAAAAATTCCAAGGATTAAATTTCCATTTGTGAAATTTTTATGAATTCAAAGGCATTGAAATCATAATCGAATATTTTGCTAGCACAACTATTGTCTAAAAAATTCAACACGGTGAAAGAATACCTGTGATCTTGATAAGGTGGCCAAACCTTTGTCGAAAAAATTTAGCGTAAACGAAGACTTGCTTAAGCAAGAGCTGCCAAGAGACGAGCTAAACACAACACTGAACCCACAAACCCTGAGCGTAAAAATGAATGAGTTGAACATAGGACCATGACTCAAAAACCCTCCAGGCTTGGTGAGGACCGAACCCAGAGATAAGCGAGCTAAACAAAGGACTAAACCCACAAACCCTCAGCGTAAACTCGTTGGCAAGATAAACCCTCAAACATGGCAATGGGTATGCCCATTCAGTGATTTATGCAGAGACACGATGTGATTACGCCTGCTCAGTCTCGTGTCCATCCCTCACTGCTTCATGGTGACCGATGGCAGGAGAAATCAAAACGATCTGACAATAGACGAGGCTGTGAATAAATTTGTGCCCAAGACGAAGCTAAACCTTGCGATGGTTAAGTGGGATTCCAAGGTCCATCAGCAAATAAATCTATGTGAAACCTGGTTAAGCGGTCACCTGGGATTCAAAGTTCCCCTTCCCCATGGGGCAAGCTGTAGGCTATCCAACCAAAGGACAATGACTTTGAAGACAACAATAATCTTATCCGACCTTTACTTGCTTGCGAGTTCAGAGATGGGTCATGATAAAGCATAGGACACTCGCACCCGTCATGAGAAGCCTAAGCTTGAAACCCAGTTAACAAAACCACAACCACAACCTGCCATGACACATGAGCATTACCAAATAGACCTCCGTGAAACCCGATTAACAAAACCATGTGTTGAAAACCGCAGGATAGGTGTAGAAAAGCATTTGCCAAACCAACGATGAATCTTCGAGACTTCATCTCCATTGTTTAACGCCTTCAGCATAAATATACATAATTAAAATATATAAAAAAACTAAACTTGTTGCACCGAAGAAGCTCATTCTACAGCCGAGTAGGTGGAGATGTGTAACTCCTTCCGTGTTCATCCTAGAGTTGACACATGTCATTTATAAAACATAATAAAGTATTATAAAAAGTAACTTGCCAACCCAAATTAGATTTAAAATATTTAGAATGGCATAAAACTACACAAATTAGATAATTAAAACTATAAACATTACATTATACACTTCCTAACCATTTCCATTTTAAAAAGAAAAAGGTTTAATCTTTCATTTTAAAAAGGAAAAGATTTAATCCCAAAACACTTGATAAATCCTTTTTTAAAAGGATGTATACTCATCTATAATAATTCATTTAATTAAAATATATTGATATGACTTTTTTCTTTTTCTTTTTTCAGAGGACTTATATTGATATATCAATATTGATATTGATATTGATATGACTTATAAAGATATCCCATCCTAACTACAGTTGCTATTCTCACCTATGCAATTTTAAAAAAATAATTATAATAAAATTATAATAAAAAATGACAAAATTATCGTAAATATTTAAAAATAGGTTTTTTAAAGACTAAATAACCTTTTAATGAATAAGGGATTTAGCTAGCTATCCTTAATTCTTCTGGATAAAGTTTTGGAATCCGCTGAAACCCTAATATTAGGGTTTTGGGTTTGTATTCAAAGCCTTTTTACTTCTGTTTGGATGCGTGATCGGAAGGGCTTCGGCGCGAGAGGAAGGTGAAGAGGAGGTGTAGATCGTCAGGTACCTGGTTTTCTGGTTTATTTACATGAATGGCTTTCATTTATATCACTCAGATCCAATTGTAAAGAGGTTTCGCTCTACCTCTGTTGTTTTCTGTGGTGTTTGGCTTTGTGGTTCACCTAAAAATCTTATTCGTCCTAGTTTTGATCGGCTAATGAGCTGAAGCCGCAATGGATTCTATTGGTTTGGTTTTGGGATTAGATCGTTGCAAAAGTTACAGGCATTTGCTTTTAGGGTTTTGTTTGTTAGATAGATATATTACAATTTGTGGTTTGTTATTCGATATTCTGCAGCGTTGTAACGTTCTGATGATATTCTTATGGATGGTATGTATGTTTATATTCGTTAGCTTATGGCTAATTTTATTAGAAAGAAACACAAACATCTTACCAGAGGACGCACCATAACATATCCAACGAAAAGCCTTTGTCAAAAGAGGGGAACAACCTGCTGAAAGATGGAACCTTTTTCCATTTAGCTGAGCAGACTTAACATAGAATCTTCCCTGTTAAATGAAATCCGCTTCCAAGTTTCCGTATGGACAGAGACATCCTGTCCGCCCGTATTCTCTACGCAGAACCTACTTACATGTAGGCTTTAATATCCTACTGCGAAGGGGTGAGGCCTCCTTTATTTTCGACCTCGAATACTATATTGTAATTACAGATCAGGCTTCACCCGTTAAGGTTGATGGAATTCAGCAACTCTTTCTTTTATTTTCAAGGGATTTAACTTGAGGCACGTGGGTATTGGATCTTTGTGCTGTAGCTCTTTCTCGGGCTGTGGCTCGAACTCTTAACCTTGCTCTGGTTCTGACATTGGATTTTTCTCGGGCTCTGACTCTAGCCTTCCCAATGTCGTGGTAATCTATTTTATCGCAGAGGTTAGAAATTCTTCACATGCGTCTGGACCACGAATGTTATGGAGGTGTAAATTACCATACTGTAAATCTATCAATGCCGCCGTACATGCACCCAGGTGTTTGATTTCTCTATTTGTCGTAGCATACCTGTTGACTTAGGTGCTGGAATTTTTAGTCTTACTAGGATCAATTCATTACAAATGGCTCCTTTTCCATCGTGGCCCAATATGCCTTTTTTCATAGAATAAGTGGTTATTCTATTTATTGAAGAATAGAAATTACATTTCCTTTAGGCTTGGTGCATGCATATACACTTGGGCATAAAAATCCCTGCTTCATTTTAATTCCAAAACTCTCTATCCTTCTATTAACTGTCCAGAGTATTGCTTTAAAATATTTTAAACTTGTCGCTTTATCAAGTGGGCTTAAAAGTTTTTATAGTTACATCCATATATATACTATTCACCACTGAAAAACGTATCCATATAGCTAGACAAAAACCAGATATTCTATCAGGAATCAGAAACAAAGGGTAGAAATAGCGATAGTACCATTTGTCTTTTTTTTTCATTAGGCCTAGGCCCTATTTTTAAATGCAGTTTTTCTTTGATAATGCATCGGCTTCCCCTTTCAACTCTTTTGATATAGGAATAAAAGAGATGGCCTCAAAAGGTTACATGAACTGTGGGTGTGATCGGAATCGGCTGAAGAATATGATATTGCACTCATCCCAAAATTAGGAATTAGGGATTTGAAACCCTAACCCTAATTTTTCTACATTTATACTCTGTAAACAACCTTCGAAGTGTCAAAACAAGGTGGAAGAATCCGATGAAGAATTTGAGAATTCAAATCGAAAGAATACGATTTGGGTGCAATTATGCCTAGGGCTGAATCTGGTAACTTAGGTTGTAGCTGATCTCCTACAGGCCTACGGGTAATACTTGGTAATACTTTAAAAAGTCTAATAGGCGCTGCCTAAACTTTAAATCTGACCTTGTGACTTTCAGAAAAGTACAACATACTTCCTGCACCACTGAGTTATGGTGGACCCTTCCTGGGCTCACCAAAGAAACACAGGCCTGTGATTTGTCAATGGTCAATCCTTCAACCTGTCTTACCCTCTTTCACTCTGAACTTTCACTTGATTGTTTGGTTGAAAAGTTGGAACATATTTTTCCTTCAACAGCAGTGGATTTTTACTAACCATATTGTCGAGATGTCTATGCAAGGCAAACTTTTGTATTTGTTTAAAATTTTATTTTTTTTGCCCAAGATTTTAAACAATCTTCAATAGAATCACTTCCTTATGCATCCCCTTCAGTTCTGATAAAATCCCTGCTTCTATTCATATTTTTTATCATAGCTACGTTTGATGAGCAAGTGATTTATTGTTTCTTCATATTTCTTGCAAAGACTACATATTCCATGCAATATTGTTGTCAGTTAAGCGCATATTTTTTAAAGGGCGGAAGTTTTAACTTATTATTGGTTAATATCTTGATTTGCAGGTAAGCTTTTGCAATCATGTACACTGCAAGAAGGAAAATCCAGAAGGAAAAGAATGCTGAGCCCAATGAATTTGAGGAGTCTGTAGCTCAGGTTAGCATTAATGTATAATTGTATAATTGTGAGTCTGTAACTGTGACTATATTTATGTATAATTGTGCTCTTTTCTCATGATTTTTACACTACATGACAGGCTTTATTTGATCTTGAGAGCACCAATCAGGAGCTTAAAAGTGAATTGAAGGATTTGTTTATTAACTCTGCCAGGTATTCAACTTAACTTTCTGGAACTTGTTGTACATGTATTTGCCTTAGTCTCTATTATTTTCCAGTAGCACATTCTTTAAGTGTTTTCTAATGCATATTTCTATTGTATTTTCAGTCAGTATGACATCTCTGGAAACCGTAAGGCAGTTGTTGTTCATGTTCCATACCGCTTGAGAAAGGCTTTTCGCAAGATTCATGTAAGGCTTGTGCGGGAGCTGGAAAAGAAGTTTAGTGGAAAGGTTAGAATCTTTACTGTTTTCCTTATATGGTACTGCATGCTTGTCATGGGAAGTTAGTGCAGCAATAATGGTGGGTTGTTTTTATGATAAACAGGATGTAGTAATGATTGCAACAAGGAGAATAATGAGGCCACCAAAGAAAGGTTCAGCTGCTGTTCGACCTCGCAGTCGTACATTGACTGCAGTCCATGAGGCAATTTTGGAAGATCTTGTTTATCCTGCAGAAATTGTTGGTAAGCGAGTTAGATATCGCCTCGATGGATCCAAGATTATGAAGGTAAGCTGATTTCGAAAATAAAAGTATAGTTTTTAGTTTAAAATTGTTGTATTAAAGTGCTTTGTCTTATCTGTTCTTTGTTTTGGTTGAATGTATGGTACATTACAGATCTATCTGGATCCGAAGGAGCGCAATAACACAGAGTACAAGTTGGAGACCTTTGGTGGAGTGTACAGAAAACTATGTGGGAAGGATGTTGTTTTTGAGTACCCTCTATCTGAGGCTAGTTAAATTATGTTCTAGAATTTTTTCTTATCCCAAATTGGGGCTTACCAATGTTGGATTAGTTGGTTATGAAGTTGCCTGTCAAGAATATTGCCTACTTAGTTTTGGTTGAATAGACTGCCGAGGCCATTATCTAGTTATAATTGGTTGTTGGTTAAGTTTTTCAGTATTTCAAGTTCTTGAGATATACGAACGGGTCAGTTTTGTTTGTTTGGTCTATATTTTGCGAAATTTTGCGAAAATGATATCAGTTTTTTATTCTCATTATTTTGTTAAGATGGTTGTCTTTAAATATTTAAGAGGCAAACAGGAATAAAGGTAGATTTTATGCCTTTTTCTTGTTCATTAAGCCTTGAATTTTATATTATCGGAGAACATCTTTGACATGCAGACATTATTCCATTGCTTTTGTGAATTTCTCTTCTTGTTCCTTAATTGGATGTTCATTTTAGTTCTCTTTCATTTTGAAACATACATTATTTAATGTTGACGTTAATTTATCAGCCTTGTCAACTCTTTAGGCCGTGTTGAAAAGGTATCCAGGGTAGCACAATTTTATATTTAGAACGAGGCAATCTCTTTCATTTTTAAACATTGAATTAATTAAACACACGTCCTTGGGGATTTGTCTGCCTCATCTATGTTTTTGGGTGTAGCGGGGTGATATTTTTAAAGATTGAAATTTTTATTGTATGTAATTATATTGTTGATCTGTTACTCCCTGTTTATGTCAGCAAATTCTATAGTGGTTTGCAGTTTTAGATTGTGCATCTATACTGTAATTGTGAAAGGAGTTACTCTTATTCTTTGTGGCCCTGCTCGTTATTATATGGAGTTACTCTGGGGGCCCAACCATCCTCAACTTAAAAAAAATCCAGTGTTTTTTAATTTGGTCACAAGCTTCAGTCTCTTACTTTTATTTATAGCCTTTTTATCTTTCCATTCATGGCTCATTTAATTTATCAAGTGGATCTTTATGTGCTTATGTCCGTATGAGCCAAGTAGAAAGCATTGGGGTGTTTGGAAAGATACAAATACAAACCCTCTTAAGTATTTATGTAGCTTAATCAGTTATGCAAGAGATTTTATACACAGGAGTATACATTAGATGGGATATCGAAGGCAATATGGGTTTGAGTCAATGCGCCTCTTCCCAGTTTTAAGTTCGGTACAAATATGTTTAAGCTATAAATGGCCTTATTTTGTTACACCTCTCCAGATATGTTTAAGCTATAAATGGCCTTATTTTGTTACACCTCCAGAATTTGTTTCCATATGTCATAGGTGTCCTGAGGTTTACTGTATAAAAGCCATCATCAATAAGGAAGAATGTTTTGCAGAGATCATTGAGAGCAAAAATTAAAATAGGAGTTTACCGTTGGGTGATGGATAAACTGACTAATGCTTTATCTTGAAACATTCTACATTTACGTCAGAACATGCTCTAATAAACTGACAATTGCTGTATCTTGGAACATGTAAACATTTATCCACCAAAATTTATATATTTATTGTTTTAAATGCGTCTATCTCCTAGTAAAGCTGGTTTATTTTAAACACCTATAAGTAGAGCGTGGCAGGTTGGTGTGGGCTGTTTGTTTTCTTTTCAAACTGAGACTGTATAACCCTAATTCTTCGACAACAATCAATTAGGGCTTGGAGTAGAAATGGAGAAGTTATTGTAGTGATGTTTGATAACGTTAAGTTTGGCTGAAGTTATGTTTGTGATCATTGGGCTGTTTAAAGCAAGTGATATTTGATGTCAGTGATATTTAGAAGTTAGCAAAATTTTACGACAGAACAAGCTAATACACTGTCAGATGCTGTATCTTGAATCATGTAAACATTTATCTACCAAATTTTATATATTTATTATGTTTTAAATGCGTCTATCTCCGAGTAGAGCTGGTTTAGTTTAAACACCTATAAGTTGCGCGGTGGAGGTTGGTTTGGGCTGTTTGTTTTCTTTTCAAACTGAGACTGTGTAACCCCAATTTTTCCACAACAATCAAATAGGGCTTGGAGGAGAAATTATTTTAGTGATGTTTGATATCATTAAGTTGGGCTAAAGTTATGTTTGTGATCCGGCTTTGGCTAAAGCAAGTGATATTTGCTATCATTGATTAGTTACTCTAAATCTCTTTTATAATTTAGACCTAATATGGAAAAGGAGTCAACACGATATTTGATATCATTGAGTTGGGGTAAAGTGATGTTTGTGGTCATTAGGCTATTAGGCTTTGGCCGAAGTACTGAAGTGGTATTTGATATCATTGAACTTGTATATTTTAGAAGTTAGCACAATTTTATTGTTGGGAAAACATTAAGACCCTTTAAGTAGAGTTAATACCCTTTTATGTTGGCTCATCAAGCCATTACTTTGTCTACTTGGAAGTAAAAGCATGCCATTAAGCTACCAAATATCGTCTTCATCCGAAATTTCATATTTCATTGGGTTAATGAAATCCTCGATGACCTCCTCTCTTTGGTGGATTCCTCTCGATAACGATCTCCTTTCGGTGCATGTATTATATTTCTATCAACTCATCTAACTCATTTCTAAATACGCGACTGACCCTCCCTTGAATTGCTACTTCCTCTTTGTGGTTGCGGGCTCCCTCCTCGTTGATCCTTACCTTGTGAATCTGCATTGTGCCCCTACACCTGAGATCCTTCCCTTGCAAATCTGCATTGGGCTCCTTCACTTGTGAAATTTGGTGTTCGGCCTTTCTTCCCTTGTGAAATTTGGTGTTCGGCCTTTAATGAGGTCACGTTGCTTCAAACCCTTTTGCAAAATGCTTGAACTGCGTTGGTGTTGGCCCCGCGTGATCCTTCCCCTGTAAATCTTGGTACTGGGCTCCTTTCCCTATGAATCCTGGTCATTTGCAAAGTCGACCCCTTTGTTGTCATTGGACGTTTGGTTGTGTAAGAGAGTGGGACAAGTGGACCAACCAGTCGAACACACAGGTAGCGTATTTCCTGAATTTGAAATGGTTGCGTGTGTTTAATAAATGGAATTAGAAGGGTTGCTCAAAATGGAACTAGAGGCATAGTATAACCCTAATAAATTTCTGTGTTTAATCAATGCATCTTTAAATTTATTATGTGTTTAATCAATGCATCTTTAAATTTCTGTCCACGTCAATTTTTCGAACGTTTTGTTTGCCACGAACTAGATTGTGTATTTAAACCTAGATTAAATAGATGCATATTTGTGTTAAAGTTTACCATGCTTGGCATCTCAAAGATTTTGTCGAAATACAAGTGGGAAATAAGAAATCTTGTTGTTCAGTATATCATCCCCTCGAGGCATATCTTAAGGTGTCATTGTAATCCCCAAAGAATTGAGCCATCCTTCAATTTAGTAATATCATTTACCACACCACAATTTAGTAATGTCATTTACCACGCCACATTAGCTTATTCTTCAACGTAAGTAAAAATACCACGTTTTAATTAAACATCCTGACCAACCTTACATAGGTCCTTGAGTCCAACAATGTCCAAAGTCTAGTGTCGATTAGTTATTTACATTTTGTCTAGTGTCAATGGGTTATTTACATTTTGGTGTTCATAGAATTACCATACCATGATATTGGTAGATATGTTGAGGTCCTTATGTTCAATGTCTAGATTCAATGAGTTTTTACATTTTGATGGTTATGATAGAATTAACATGAAATTGGTGGATATATTGTCGAGTTTGTGAAATTTGATGGTAGAGGCATTCTTGACATGTACTAACATTTGATGGTAGAGCCTCACTCGCTCTTGATGGATGGTGCCAACTGAGTCTCACTTCATCCACCTCTCTGCTGTGCTGTTCATATATAGAGAGAGCACAATACATCTGCTGACAGCTTATCCAAAGAAGCTTCACTGGATTTGGATTTGGGCTTGCTTCATTTCTTGGAAATCACCAATGATGATTGTATTGATCAGGGCTTATTCTATCTTTATTAGCCCTCAACACTGTTCCTTTTGTGTTTATGAGCAACTTTTTACAGCTCTTCTTTGTTTATAGCTTCTTTGGATCAGCTAACACAGCATCTGTCTGAACTCTCTATGTAATGAAGAGCAGGGAATGGATGGAGTCTCCCAGGCTGTCTCCATGAAGCTTGAACTTTATTGTTTCACTGATTGATTTTGTAACTGCAGATCATTGTTTGATGCCCTACCATTTGAGCGTAGCTGATACCTTTGCTACTGATATATTTGATGATGACTTCCTTAGTCTCTGAGCTCAGCACAGGCTGAAGATGTACTCAATGTTCCCTTTGATTTCAATGAAATAGCAAGGAACTGATATTCTCCTCTGGAAAAAATTCCATGTCTTTTGATTAGGCTTCAAAGTCTCTTAATATTGAAACAATTCCATAGGTTAATGGGATATGGAAGTGGTAACACCTACCCATCGTATTATTTTATTAATTTTTATTTAAAAATAATAATAGTAAGATTAGGCTTCGAGTCTCTAAATATTGAAACAATTCCATAGGTTAATGGGATATCGAAGCGGTATCACTTGCCCATCATATTATTTTATTCATTTTTATTTAAAAATAATAATAATGATAGCTTTAAATTGTAGTTATGGTTTTCTTATTTGTGATTTTGTCCATTTTAGTGGTTCCTTATTATTCTTCATCAAAGTTCAATTTTGTGGATGTTTGCCTATTTCTGTGGATCCCTATTATTCTTGATCGAGTATTACTGGCGTGAATGTTTGTACACATGTAAATTTGTTAGACGTGTTTCCACATCATATTGACCCAATTGGAATATTTACGGTGGTGTCAATGCAACTATATAGGTTGTTCAAGGTGCATTCACAGTATAAATTTGCCCATTCTTTTTATATTGTTGACATGTACTAAAGGTGTTAAAGTGATCGTTTAGGTTAAGGCTGAAGTTTTTATGGTTTCACTATGAATTTTATATATAAGTTGTTCAAAGTGCATTCACAGTATAGATTTGCCCATTCTTTTTTATATTGTTGACATATACTAAAGGTGTTAAAGTGATCGTTTAGGTTAAGGCTGAAGTTTTTATGGTTTCACTATGAATTTTATATATAAGTTGTTCAAAGTGCATTCACAGTATAGATTTGCCCTTTCTTTTTATATTGTTGACATGTACTAAAGGTGTTAAAGTGATCCTTTAGGTTAAGGCTGAAGTTTTTATGCTTTCACTATGAATTTTATATATAAGTTGTTCAAAGTGCATTCACAGTATAGATTTGCCCTTTCTTTTTATATTGTTGACATGTACTAAAAGTGTTAAAGTGATCGTTTAGGTTAAGGCTGAAGTTTTTATGATTTCACTATGAATTGTATAGTTTCTCTATAGTATGTTCATTAAGATTGGTTGGCATGGTTATCTTTACTATATGCCAAATTTTTCTTTATTGGCATTTCTCGTGACACAAGTTTGATACAAGTATAACAGAAGTTGTGGGAATAAGGGGTTATTTGGTGATATTGTGGGGTTCCATGAGGTGTCTAACCAATAGTTTTAACCCATGGTCTTGTATGCTTAAAGTTTGGCACCTTGAACATGGCTTATACAAACTGTTACATGGTCTTGTATGCTTAATAGTTTGGCACCTTGAACGTGGCTTATACAAACTGTTAATTATTGATGTGATGGGGATTTAGTCTGAATGCGACCCTATTTCCTTGGATGTGTGCCCTACTATATGGATAATTTGGCACTTGGTTGTATGGTCATGATATGGTGTCGATTGCTATGCTCCCCATGCATTAAAGAGATGCAATCAAGGTCAATCTAAACACTTCAATTTGCATCAAATGCTGGAGGATGTCAAGTTGCTGGCATGTTTTAAGGCTGGATTCAATTTTGGCTCATTTGGCAAGTCTTTCTCTGTCCTAAGGTTTCCGGTAGCTCAACGTTTTCTTTGGTATTTCTCTTTTGATTACCATATATTAGCATTTCCACTTGTATTTTGTATTTTTTTCCTTGCTTGCATTGGTTTTGGGTGGTAGATATTGTTTAAAAAGACTAATTAGGGGCTTAGAGGGAAGAGCTGGTTTCCCTCTAAATGTAGAGCCTTGAGTTGCAAGAGGCCTTGTGCATTTGTTTTGGGGATTGGAATTTAGTTAGTGTTTGTTCAAGAAATTTTTGTCCAAAATTATGGTTTTGTTCAATAGTAGCCCCTCACATATTTGTTGTTTAGCTCTTAGGTTCCCTTCTATTGTTTGGATTTGTTATTATGCCCCTAGGAATGTTCCATTGAATTATGCCTCCTCTACTTACTACATGTAGGAGTCTTGTGCATGTTTGGACATAATCATGCTTGCACTTGAGTTTCCTTGCATCAACTTGCCATTATCTTATTTTAGGTTTGGTTTTTATTTATGTTTATGCTCTAGCATGAATTTTTATCTCAAGGTATGAAAGTGAAGACGAGATTCTCTTGTAAGTGGAAATAATGCCCAGTCCATTAGAAGTCTCTAGTGTTACAAGTGTCTTTTATGTGTTGTGTAATGCTTGGAAATCAACATTGATGAACTTATTTTTTCTTATTGCATGGAGATGCATGTTCTAGATCTAAATTTTTGAAAGCTAAATACCCTTGCAACACCTACTTGAGAACTTTGTCCTTATTTAGGTGCAAAAAGCAATTGGGTTTCAACTTGAATATTTACTCATGTCTTCCAATGAACTTATCATTCTTGTTTTAGTCAACCTCACACTAAGTTGTTGTCACCTCACTAATTCTCTAGTCAAGTTGTTGTCTCACATGAAATATTAAGGTTTAGAGATCAATTTGTGTTTTTATTCCAGGGACCGGATTTATTTGTCATCGGCCTTGGTTTAAATTCTATCCACTTCATTTCACATCTTTTTGTATTATTTCCATGAGGTTAGTTTCTTCCCTACCTAAGAGTTGGATAAAGTCATGGTGCCATTGATTCCATTTCAAAGGATAATTTTCATCATCTGATTAGAAAGAAATTTTGTAGGCAGGAATAATATCGGATTTTTTTTGTTACACTCCAACTGTTTGAATTATTGATAATGTTAGTAATCCTACCGATTTTTCAAAAATTAAAAAACACATGATTGACCTTTTTCTTGATTTTTTTTGTTCAATTTAGAGGAGCGGAAGTTACAACTACTCTTGGATTTCAAATAGGGCTGGAAGTCCTTTCAAAGTTCTAGGACCTCATAGGCTAAGGGAAAGAACCCTTAGATTTTTAATGGGAGACTTTTGATGGAGAAGGGGTCACATAGGTAGATATAGAGGTGGATGCCAAGGGGGTGGGGGGAGGTGGGTTAATCAAAAGAATAGAAGGCTCAGGTTCTTTGTCCACTTTGATGTTGAGACCTGTGAGTTTCTTGAATTCTATTACACCATCCATTTGTTTTTAGGAAACCCAAAGAGTATAAATCTTCCACATCTTTTTTTTGAGGTTGTGGGTAATGTACCTCCTCTTTCCCCTTTGAACCTCAAAAGATGGTATGTGCCCCTTGATCAACCTATAAATTCTCCCGCTACACAACATTGATTATGCTTCCTCTTTGCTTTGAAATGCAAAGATGACTAACATTTTATTGACAATCAATTATTCTAATCTTCTTTCTTCATATCCATTACGGATCCCTCAATGCATCCTCCTTCCCGCATCCTAACCACGACCAAGTGACGAAAATCAACCCACCCAACAAAAGTCCTAAACTAGAGACATATTAGATGACTAGGGTTTGTTGTTGATGATGGATAACCTAGCTAGGGTTTGGATGCATTGGAGAGTACTAGCTTGTGATAAGCTTGAAGGACAATATTGTACTAGCTTTTGATAAGTTGTTGGTTTGTACTTGTAATCAATGCTCATAGTTAGTTTCTATGTGGTTCACATTAGGTAGGCTAACAAGTATTTTATATGCTTCTTTGCTCATAGCTTGAGCTAGTTCACATTTGCAATGCTCTCTTTTCAAGAGCCAATTGAGATCAATGAGATAAGAAGGTTAAGTTGATTCTTTGATTGCATTTACATTTGTTTGTTGATATTGTTAAACAATTTATACTTTATGGACAATGATTTTGAATTCAACGTCTTGCAAGGGCAAATTATGTCTAAAAAATAGACCAAGACGAAGTCTAGTACTGTCCAAGAAATTTCATCCGAAGATGAAAAGGCGAGAGACCCTACTCTTGTATTGCAATTTGGTTGGAGTATCCATCACCTCTTTCGAGCTTACAACTATGAGCATGTATTACAAATTTTCATAGCTTGAGCTAAGATTGCTAGAGCTTACAACTATGAGCACATATTACAAATTTTCAAAGCCTGAGATAAGATTGATAGATAAGTGGGGATGTAGTCCATTGAGCTGACTATGTGACCACTATTAGAGAAGTTTAGCTTCCGAATAAACACTTTTGAAAAACCGCTAGTGGCATATACAATACCAAATCACCGAGGCATCCTTACAGGATGACCACCAAACCAATGATGATTGTATTGGGAAAAAGATGCAATACATTTCAGGAAAGAGTGGTGCACTTTTATGCATTATGTCATTGTTCATGATGCCATATTTATTTGGGAAAAGATACTCTCAGATAGCTTGGAAGAGGCAGTGTCCCCAAAATTTAATTATGGACCACTCCATTAGACTAGGGATTGCAATGGCCATAGTCACTTGCTAAGTTTACGAGAAATTATTAAGGTGGTGATGCATGCCATAAATTTGTGGTGTATGAGATTCAATATTTACGAAAATGTGGCATGAGGTAACCAAGAGGGGCGCCAAGGAGTCTAAGTGGGTGTAACTCCCACCAAATGAGGAAGAATCTTCTCAAATAAAGAAACAAGGTAAAAATGAAGCTCCACTAGTTAGAAAATTGCTAATGAAAAAGAAACAAAGAGGGTGCATGAGGAGGTAGGTGGCCCAAATTATTTGTAACCCCTACTAAACAAAATGAGACATTTCCCAATTTGAATTCTAAAGAAGATCAAAGTAGCCATGAAAATATTATTATTAATGTTTTATTAGTAATTTCAAAAGAAAACTCTTCTGTAGGAGGGAAAAGGTGAATGAAGAACTATAAAAAGAGGATGATGACACCTATTGAATATTGATTTTTTTTTGTTATTGTTATTTTTTAATGGTAAAACTATTGTGTTTTTCAAGCTTGAAAAATTTTCCTCTTACAATTGTGAGTAGTTTTGGTGGTGAAAAATTCCATCCTAGCCAGTGTTAGCGAAGGGATCATCCAAAGCTCTTCTTTTGGGCTTCATTGCATGTGTTGAGAGAGATACTCTCTATTGAGCATTCATTGATAAACTTGTGTATGAGTTTCATTTCAAATATGAAGATTCATTTTCTATTATATTGGTTTTTCAATGTTCCAAGTGTGAAGGGTGCAATTGCTCTCATATAGTGTTCTTGCAATTGTTTTCAAAGTTGGAGAGCACATTTGTGGAAGAGAGTACACCATTTGGATGGTGCATATCATATCATCTTCTAAACTCTTTCTCAAATTTATGGTGTTAAGGCTCTTGTTGTGCAATTGAAGTAAATTTTCCATTAAAACCAATATTTATGGGTTGAAATGGTGGTTTTGGTTTCAATACTTCTAAGCATCGTTGGGATGTGTGACTTGCTCCATTTTGTCCAGAGCATAGTTTCCAACCGAAATTTTTTTTTCTCTCAAAAAGGTTTTTGGATGACCAAGATACACTCATTTTACTAGATCCACTATGTTCAATATCTTCCTCCAACAAAGGGACACATCTATGAAATTTTGCCTCTATATTTTAGGAGTTTCGAGCTGATTGTAAAAACATAAATTGTTGTAATCAATATTAGTGTTGTTCCCATCAATTCATGATAAAGATCTACAATGTTTCTCCCATATTATGCTTAATATTAAAGTTTCCAATAAATCTATGTTGTTATGGCCATGCATGCAATCTTTAATGCAATGTGGATTAAGCTTTCAAGGTTGTTAGTAAATGAATTGGGTTGATTCGATTTGTTTTGGAGGTGTTCGAGAAAAGTTGGAAATCTACACCATTTTAGAATTGAATTTCAAGCTGGTTTTCCTAGATTAGGTTGTTAGCAAATGAAATGGGTTGATTTGGAAGTGTTTGGAGAGAGTTTAATCTGTTTGGAAAGGAATTGGAGTGTTTTGGAGGTGTCTCAGAAAAGTTGGAAATCTAGACTATATTTTAGAATTAAATTTCGAGCTAGTTTTCCTAGCTTCGAATTGATGCTTGAGGAATCTATCCATGCTTGATATATATATATACCTTCTTCTACATTGACCCATTACTTTTCTTATATATATATATACCTTCTTCTTATATATATATATACCTTCTTCTACATTGACCCAATACTCTTCCTCTCATAGTTTGTGTATATATATATATCTATATACTTGCTTCTATAAAGCTTGCGCAAGATAATTAATTCAATTCTACGAGCTTATGAAGATCGTTAGATTATAAAGATTTCTATTGAATCCTAAATTGGTTTCTATAAGCTTATGCGTGATGATTGGTTTAATTCTATATTGGTTGTAGAAAAGTCTAAGTAAATAGTTAGAAACATTACCTTAATTTTTTTAAATTTATTTCCCAAAATATAGGAATCTAGGTAAATTCTTAAAACCATAAACTTACTTTTTAAATTGATTCCCAAAAATGACCACGCAAAATAATGGGAGGATTTCGGTTAATTCTTGTAATGTATTATATAAAATTATCGCTTAAAATCATAGCCCGCGGTTTGCGAATTCATTATATATTATATCTTATAAATGGCTTGTGAACTCTTTTTCTAATAAAGAGGCCTGCCCACACTTCCCAACTTTATTTGACTCACTCCAAGAACAAAGGGGGGGTAAAAGTTAAAAAGCAGAAAGTTTGATTTTATTTTCACACCTTGCTCTTTCCAGGGATAAAAGTTCTTTTTTATTCAGCTTGAAAGTTGCTCCCTTGCTATTCCAGCATTGACCAGCATCGAGAATCGAGGGTAAGTCAGACCCCAGGACCGATGGGCCCCGCGCCATAGACACCGTTGCACCTCTCCTTAAGGTCTTTCGAAGGACAAAAGTTACAATGGAGAAGGTCGTATTTTCAGACCTCATTGTTCTTTCGACTCGCTCCAAGAACAGATCGGTAAAAACTATAAGTTAGATTTTAAGAGCAGTAAAAGTTAGCAAAATAGGCAGAAGTTGGATTTTAAGAGCAATAACAGTTAATAAAATAGGCAGAAGTTAGATTTCAAGACTTCATTGTTGATAATGTCTCTGCACTGTTGGGATGAATTCAGCAAGACCAGGTTTATAGAAGTAAAAGTTATCAAAATAGGCAGAAGTTGGATTTTAAGAGTTGCTTGTTGAGTGTTACTGTGCTGTCGGGATGCTCTTAGTATTCAGTTAGACTAGGTTATCGATCTCTTTGCGGTTAATGTTTGAATAGAGAAAGAATAGTATGGCAAATTGAGGACACTGACTCACTCCATAACAAAAGACATCGGAGTTATCTAAATAGGCATTCTAAGGACACTACCCAACTCCAAGAACAAAAGTGACCTAAAAGCTATCAAAATAGGCAGAAAGATAGTGTTACTGTAGTATTGCAACGTTCTTGGGATTCAGCAAGTATAGGTTATTAGTCTCTTTAGAGGTTGGTGTATGTTGCAATTAAGCTCACCTCAGTGAGTAGATTTGGTTGGTATAACTTTCAACCAACTGCATTGAATGCTGGGTTTTCCCGCTTTTTTTGCGTAGTTTTTTTGTTACTTTATATACAACAGTTTTTAATATAAAAACAATTCATTAACAGTTTTTATATACAACAATTCGTTTGCTCTTTGTTGTTTCTATTTTGTATGGAGTTTAAGTCAAACTTGATCTTGATGTGCATTGTTTAAAATCACATGGTATCAGAGCATCAAGGCGTTAGTTTTCTCCATCTCCTTTTGCCTGCAGTGGTTTGGACATTTTTGCAGGGTATCTCAAATTTTCTTCTGCCATATCCTTGCTCTGCTCTCTGTTGTGAGCATCTCTGTTCATAAGCTACTGCTTGAAGACATCATCAATCACATTTCTCGTGATATATATTCACTTTCTTTGGCATCTTCTTTTCTCTACTACTATTTTAGCTAGAAATCAATATTGTTGTTTTACTCAGAAAGAACCCACTCAAAGTGTACACGGTCAACATTGGCTCAGAGAAAGAACCCACTCAAAATGTTGAGAAGCCTAAATGGCATAATCATTGAGATGAGGCCTTAGGATTAATCTCTCTTTCTTTCATTTTAACTCTTGTTTCACTTGGAAGACATAGAAACTCCTCATGAAACATGGGATCAACTTGAAAATTTGTTTAGTAAAATAGATGCCAGCCTAAATGGCATAATCGTTGTGATGAAGCCTTAGGATTAATCTCTCTTTCTTTCATTTGAACTCTTGTTTCACTTGGAAGACATAGAAAGTCCCCATGAAACATGGGATCAACTTGAAGAATTGTTTAGTAAAATAGATGCCATTCGAGGCCACAACTAGAAAATGAACTCATTATTTTAGATCCTAATAATTTTGATACCATTCAAAACTTTATTTCCCCAAGTTCAAATCTCTTAGGATTCAGCTGAAGGACTGCAATATTGAGAAGAAAGATGAACAACTCATATCCTAATAATTTTGATACCATTCAAGATTTTATTTCCAAGTTCAAATCCCTTAGGCTTCAGCTGAAGGACTGCAATGTTGAGAAAAAAGATGAACAACTCATATATGCAGTGCTTTCTAAGGCTTCAGCTGAAGAACTGCAATGTTGAGAAAAAAGATGAACAACTCATATATGCAGTGCTCTCTAAGTTAGGAGAATCATATTCATTGTTTGTTTCCACATTTTATTCAACTCGGGATGCCTTCAATCAGGCTTTTGTAATGCCTGCTTTTGATGCTGTTGCTGAAAGACTTACTGATGAGCAGGATAAGTTCATTCATATGGGCTCTCTTAGCTCTATATATTCCAAATCTCATGCATTAGTAGCTAGCTCACCTTCAAATTCAAGAATGGCACATAAAGAGAAAAAACAAACAAATACAAAATCAGATAATTCTTCACATTCCTCTCCTAAACTGGATTCTAAGGAAAGAATTTTTCTTAAATGTGCATTCTATGGAAAGGATGGTCATTCAGATTCTCATTGTTTTAAGAAATAGTTAAATCTTCAGAAATGAAGAAACACAATTTAAATCAGTCTATCTTTTCTTAGCAATGATACAGAGAATGCAAAAGCACTCTCCACTAGAGCAGATTTGTCTTCCTCTGAACCTGAATAGATATTCAATTCTGGAGCCACCCTTCACATGGCTGTCCATAAAAATCTGTTTTCTTCCATTAATTCATGGAAAACTGAGTATATTTTTGTGGGAAAATCTTCACCTTTGGTTGTTAAAGGTCAGGGCTCTGTTGAAATGAAGGATGACATAGTCCATAATGTTGTATATGTTCCTAAACTTTCAACCAACTTGCTCTGAATACATCAGATTACAAATTCTGGTGCAGTGAAAACAATTATGTTTACCCTTGATTCCATAATTATTCGTGATGTTTACCCTTGATTCCGTAATTATTCATGAAATTGAGGATCCTTCACAAATTGTTGCCATAGGGGAAACTGGATCATCATGCGTGCTTGTATTCATTTTCTCATTTTGAGTTGACATCTCAAACCAAAGGAATGCTTGCTCACTTAGGTGAATTATGCAGATTATGGCATGGGCCACTTGAATTATCGCTACTTTCAACAATTCAGTAAGCAAAACATGGTCATTGATCTTCAGCCTATCTCATTTTTTGATGGTGTTTGTACATGTTGTATTATTGGCAAGCATCTTCAACAAAGTTTTAATAAAGAAAAATCTCATAGAGCTTCTGAAATTCTGCAACTTGTTCACAGTGGCATTTTAGGCTCTTTCCCTGGTTTATCTTTTCAAAGGACACATCATTTACTTACATTAATGAATGACTATTCTAGGCACACATGGGTCTATTTTATGAAAACAAAACAGAGACTTTTGACATTTTTTGTGTGTTCAAATCCTTGCTTAAAAACAATCTAGAAAGTCTATCGAATGTTTGTGGACAGAGAATGGCGGAGAATACATCAGCAACATATTTAAAGACTATTGTGCCACTTAAGGTATTCAATTGCAACATACTGTGCCTTAATTGTCGCCGCAAAATGATGTCGCTGAAAAAAAAAACGTACCTAAGAGATCACGAAATGTATGATCCATGCAAGAGGCCTTGGCCCACGGTTTTTGGGCTGAAGCAATAAATCGTGGGCAATTTGCTTGGTTTCTCAGTTCATGCAAGACTCCATACATATGGCATCTAGTACTCATCCAATGGCAAATTAAGATTTAGTGGGTTATAGTTTCTTAGACTGGGCTGATGATCTCGATCACCGCAGATCCACATCTGGACATGTCTTCTATCTTGGTTCTGGCCCTGTTGTTTGGTCCAAGTTAAAGCAAGCAGGTGCATCCGAGTCTATTTGGATTCAACAAATTTTATTACGTTTTACTTTCCAGCAGGTGCAGCCCACTGTAATCTTAGCTATAATCAGTGTGCTATCCACATTTCCAAGGAACCTATGGAGCATCATCACACTATGCATATAGAAGTTCACATGCATTTCATCCACAGCTGATTCATGAAAACATTATTGGTATGGAGCATCATCACACTATGCATATAGATGTTCACATGCATTTCATCCACAGCTGATTCATGAAAACATTATTGGTTTGCAATACTGCAGGACTGAATTGCAGGTTGTTGATATATTCAGCAAACCTTTGGCATAACCTAGATTTGTTCAGCTTCTTGCCTTACTTGGTTGGCATAACCTAGATTTGTTCAGCTTCTTGCCTTACTTGGTGTCAAGGACATTGTCCTTGAGGGTGTAGTCTCAATTTTCCTCCATATATTCCTATCTATGTTTTGATAATTCTACCTTAACAAATGTTGCCAAAGGAAAGCGAGAAGTTAAAGCATGGAGTATTTTGGGGTCTTGGGGTGCAAAGTTTCTCGGGTGCTTTATAGTGCAAAATTAAAGCCTGTATTGCTTTAGGGTCTTGAGCACCTTGGAGCACCTTGGAGTGCAAAGCTAGAGCCTGGACATCTTTAGGGCCTTACGTACTTTGGAGTGCAAAGTTAAAGCTTGGAGTGCTTTAGGTTATTAAGTACTTTGGAGTGCAAAGTCTAAGCCTCGAGTGTGTTAAGGTCTTTAGAGCTTTTGAGTTCAAAGTTATATCCTAGGGTGCTTTGGGATCTTGAGCACTTTGAGTGCAAGGTTAAAGCCTCGAGTGCTGTAGGGTCATAAGTAGTTTGGAGTACAAAGTTGAGAAGCCCAGAGTGCTTTAGGGTCATCAGTAGTTTGGAGTACAAAGTTTAAGCCTGGAGTGCTTTGAGGTCTTGAATACTTTGGGGTCAGGCTTTATACATCGGTAGTGCTTTAGGATCTTGAGCACTTTGGAGTGCAGAGTTAAAGCCTGGAGTGCTTTAGGGTCATAAGTAGTTTGGAGTGCAAAGTTTAAACCTGGAGTGCTTTGAGGTCTTGAATACTTTGGGGTCAGGCTTTATGCATAGATAGTGCTTTGAGGTCTTGTGTACTTTGGGGTCAGGCTTTATACATAGGAACATCACTTGGCACTTATTTCCCTATTCTTTATTCCCATATGAGAAAAACTGTAGAACTTATTTCCCTATGCTTTAGTCCCATATGAGGTAGCACTTATTTCTTCTGCTTTATTCCCATACGAGAAGAGTATACAAAACACCGTAAGATTTAATCAACATGGAGGTACATGGGATAGTTTAACATGGAACAGTTTTAACGGTTTAAAATGGGCATGCACTCAAAAGAAAGAATTAAAATTGATAACGAACATGCATAAGCGTCTACTAAAGGTGAAGCATATCTAGAACATATACAATCCGGCAACAACATATGACGTCTGTCTATAATGATGCCTAAAATGAACGTAATTAAAATAAAGTCGATTGTTGCACCACGAAACTCATTCAATATGCAAATATTACAAAAAAACACATACAGCACAGAATAAAATTGATTCCTCGAGCTAAAAAAGGAAGATACGTTTTAAACTCGGGAAATAATTTGCTTCAACAATAATATATATAATAATCGAAAACGGTAATCTGCTTCAAACGAAAAAGCATACATGGGTGACAACCCGCAACTTTGGTCAACGTGAGTTGCAGATAATGCACAACTAAAAATTGAGAAAAACAGGGATAAAATATGGTTGATTAAATGCTTTTAAATATATTGAGATCCAAACTCAATAGCCGCTTGCTGACTGCAGGGGATCCAGTTAACTCTCAAAATATAGTCCATCCATAAGCAAGGAGAGAAGTACTACCAAAAATCGAAGTTATTAAACTAAAATATTAAGAAAAATCTCGAGATCGGATCTAAACGAGTCGAACTTCCCATCTAAGAGAGAAAAGCGATACCAAAAAGACGAAGTTATAAATCTGAAATAATAAAAAAACCTCGAGCCAGACCTAAACGAGTCGAGCTCTTAGGTTCCCTTCTATTGTTTGGATTTGTTATTATGCCCCTAGGAATGTTCCATTGAATTATGCCTCCTCTACTTACTACATGTAAGAGTCTTGTGCATGTTTGGACATAATCATGCTTGCACTTGAGTTTCCTTGCATCAACCTGCCATTATCTTATTTTAGGTTTGGTTTTTATTTATGTTTATGCTTTAGCATGGATTTTTATCTCAAGGTATGAAAGTGAAGACGAGATTCTCTTGTAAGTGGAAATAATGCCCAGTCCATTTGAAGTCTCTAGTGTTACAAGTGTCTTTTATGTGTTGTGTATTGCTTGGAAATCAACATTGATGAACTTATTTTTTCTTATTGCATGGAGATGCATATTCTAGATCTAAATTTTTGAAAGCTAAATACCCTTGCAACACCTACTTGAGAACTTTGTCCTTATTTAGGTGCAAAAAGCAATTGGGTTTAGACTTGAATATTTACTCATGTCTTCCAATGAACTTATTATTCTTGTTTTAGTCAACCTCACACTAAGTTGTTGTCACCTCACTAATTCTCTAGTCAAGTTGTTGTCTCACATGAGATATTAAGGTTTAGAGATCAATTTGTGTTTTTATTCCAGGGACGAGATTTATTTGTCATTGGCCTTAGTTTAAATTCTATCCATTTCATTTCACATCTTTTTGTATTATTTCCATGAGGTTAGTTTCTTCCCTACCTAAGAGTTGGATCGAGTCATGGTGCCATTGATTCCATTTCAAAGGATAATTTTCATCATCTGATTAGAAAGAAATTTTGTAGGCAGGAATAATATCGGATCTTTTTTGTTACACTCCAACTGTTTGAATTATTGATAATGTTAGTAATCCTACCGATTTTTCAAAAATTAAAAAACACGTGATTGACCTTTTTCTTGAATTTTTTTGTTCAATTTAGAGGAGTGGAAGCTATAACTACTCTTGGATTTCAAATAGGGCTGGAAGTGCTTTCAAAGTTCTAGGACCTCATAGGCTAAGGGAAAGAACCCTTAGATTTTTAATGGGAGACTTTTGATGGAGAAGGGGTGACATAGGTAGATATAGAGGTGGATGCCAAGGGGGTGGGGGGAGGTGGATTAATCAAAAGAATAGAAGGCTCAGGTTCTTTGTCCACTTTGATGTTGAGTCCCATGAGTTTCTTGAATTCTACTACACCATCCATTTGTTTTTAGGAAACCTAGAGAGTATAAATCTTCCACCTCTTGTTTTTGAGGTTGTGGGTAATGTACCTCCTCTTTCCCCTTTGTTGAGCCTCAAAAGATGGTATGTGCCCCTTGATCAACCTATAAATTCTCCCGCTACACAACATTGATTATGCTTCCTCTTTGCTTTGAAATGCAAAGACGACTAACATTTTATCGACAATCAATTATTCTAATCTTCTTTCTTCATATCCATTACGGATCCCTCAATGCATCCTCCTTCCCGCATCCTAACCATGACCAAGTGACGAAAATCAACCCACCCCACAAAAGGCCTAAACTAGAGAGGGAATTGGCAGACATTTAGTATTAGAGCTTAGGTCAAAGAAGAGTGACAACCCATTATTTATTATGTTATTAATGACCAGGTTAGGAGAACCAATGCAATTGAATTAGATGATTCCCTCAAGGCAAAGGACAACTGAACTTAATATGACTATATTTTGGACTATAATTTTTTTTCGTGGATGGATTTTCTTGCTAATAACTCCATTTATTATATGGCATATAATTTTGAGTTTTATAGATTTTGGGATGGCATAGAATGTTATTGTTGCATATATAGTTGGGAAACCATGTTTCTATGCAACAATAACAATCATCACAAGGGGATTGATATGCCTTCACCACACTGAGCCATCCTTCGACATAGTAATCTCACTTGACTCCAACATGATAGTAAGGGTGGACTTGTTTTTGTTGACACTTGCTTGTTGTTGAGTATTTGGAGAGGCTAGGAGTAGCTTTCTGTGATACCTTGCTAGGCCATATTAGATGGCTAGGGTTTGTTGTTGATGATGGATAACCTAGCTAGGGTTTGGATGCATTGGAGAGTCCTAGCTTGTGATAAGCTTGAAGGACAATATTGTACTAGCTTGTGATAAGTTGTTGGTATGTACTTGTAACTTCATTTGTTGTACATATGAAGTGTATTTCGTTGTCCAAATTTTTTGTAGTTGCAAATCTGATTTTCATCGTATGTTCTCATGGCGATCGAGTAGTTTCTATTCTCGGGTATGTATGCTAATTTAATATAATAGTAATCAAGTTTTGTTGAGTGATTTTACAAGTAAATGGAAGCTAAGATGTTGTATTTGTGGTTGTAACAAATATGTTGTTTATAATTTATTTTCGATATGTTATATGTTGGGGGTTATGCCCTTACAGTTGGAAGCATAGTTCCCTTGAAGTACATTGTTTCAATGTTTGTTTTCTTTGGTTATCGTATGTATTTGATTCGAGAAAAGTATGTATATGCTATTGTAATTTATATTTTGGCTTCATCCATAAGGCTGAATTTACATGAAATAGATCTAGGAAAACCGAAGCAGTTCAAATTTTTGAATCCATATTAAGCATGGATTTTTGAAATTTCCCAGTATTTTGCATCTTTTCAGAGTTCATATACTCTATGCCACGTTACTTTAGTTAGTGCTTGCCTACAACACTTACAATAGTGCATCTGTAGGTAATAATAATTATGTTCTTATATCCTACTTCTTGTCTCTTTGTAAATATGTCTAATCCTTCGACTACCCATATGCAACATAAAATTGTGAAGAGGATAGATATCGAAAATAGTTCTCAAAAGGAGACCTAGTGCAAGAACACAATGACCAATTGTATGAGTGTTGAATGTACATCAACTATTCATCCCATGCCTTCAAATTCTTGTTATTATATCCTTTTGATAGTTGCCCCAATCTATGGTTGACAACATTTGTTTGTCCATTGTTTTGGGGATTGAATGTAGTGGAATACCTTAGCTTGGTATCTATCATCTCCCAACATGATTTCCAAAACTTACTCAAGAACTTACTATAGTGGTCATAGATAACGAAGTTGGGAAAGCCAAAATGTACCCATAAATCTTTAAAGAATAACTTGCACGGAGTGAACACACACATTTTACTAAAACAATCCACCACATAAAATAGTTAATCATGGACTTCGTGTGACATAGGAAATCCTCAAATGAAGTCCAAGGAAATGCTCTCCCATGGCATACTTGGTACTGGTAGCGGCATATACAACCCAAGCTTATGGTTGCTTGGCAACAAATTTTGCCAAATGCTCCCGTATCTTTGACTAGTACTTCACAAGTTTTTCATTGTCTCTATTACTCCAAAATGTCCATCAATCCTAGAAGTGCAGGCTTCCCTAATTAGATCCTTCTCCCTTAAGGAATGCATTACTTGTCAAACTCATATAATAGATCTTCTTGGAGGTGGATTTCATTTCCTTCTGTGGTAGTGACTGCCCCCCCCCCTTAATTTTTCGTAGACACACCCAAAATCTTCATCTTATTCATAATCGTCACTAAGAAGATCCCGTGTGAATGGCTCAAGATACATGATCACACCCACTACTACAATATTCTTTAGTGGCAGTTACGAGAGCATGTTTGCAAGCTTCTTTATGGATCCTTTCTTTTACTTGATTAGTAAATATAATTGTTGTACGAACCCCAACCATTTGTAATGCCTCACTTTTTCATCTCTCTGGTTTTGTAGCTACTACAGGGATTGGTGATCGGTGTGGATGATAGTCTCCTTTCCAAGGAGATAGTGCTTCCATTTCTTCATTGTTTGTGCAATCATGAAGATATATTTGTTGTACAGGAGGTAATTAAGTACCACTCCATGGAGCAACTCAGAATGTTAGCATATTGTCCTCCCTCCTTACATAACCATTGTTCCTAATGCATATCCATTAGTATTGGTCTCTAGTTCAAATGGTCATTGCATAACCATTGTCCTTCTTGTTTATGCAATGTAGTTTTTTATGGTTGAATGACTCACTGACTGAATGAATGAATATGATGAATGCTTGCAATGTTTTAGTAGAGCTTACTGTGATGAATGTTCCCGCATTTGCATTTGTTTATGCCTTGTATGTCTTAATGCATTTTTGCCTAAGTTCATGGAGGCTAGAAGCCTGTTATAGAGTCAGAATGCATCTGACTTAGCATTTCCACCCCCTGAAATCCACTTGGAGAAGGCAGAAGGCGGAAATTGGAAAAGAGCAATTGAAACAAGGAAGAATGTGGGTTTTTCGCACCCAGGGATCTGCCTGCGGGAGACGGAGGGAGGAAGCGGAAAAGTGCAGAAATTTTTTAAGGCAAAGCTAACTTTTCGATTTTTGAAGTCCGAGGTCGGAAAGCGGAAGTCAGAAGTGCAGAAAAAGGCTAAGGTTGAAAGCTAAGTTTTTCGATTCCTGAGTTCCATACTCGAAGGCGGAAACAAGGATAAAGGTTTCCATCGTTTGATAATTTTTCGATTCCTGAGTTCCACACTAGAGGGCGAAATGCGGAAGGCGGAACCATGGATAGAGGATTATGTCGTTTGTTAGTCTTTCGATTCCCGAGTTCTGCACTGGAGGGCAGAAAGGCAGAAGACGGAACATGGCTAAGTAATTCCATCGAAAATTTATGTTTCTAACTTCCAAGTTCTGAAGGCGGAAGGCGATAGGCAGATAAACGATTTCGTCAAAAAGATGTGTTTCTGAATTTTGAGTTCTAAAGGTGGAAGGCGAAAGGCGGTAGACCGTTAAACGATTCTGTCGAAAAGATGTTTTTCCGACTCCCGAAGGCGGGAGGCGGAGGGGTGGAAGGTGGAAGGAAGAACGTGAGTTGAATATCTTCGTCACACATTCTGCTCCCGGTTCCCGGATTCTGTAGTAGAAAAGCAGAAACGAGAGTGCAGAGGGCAGAGTGTGGAAATGACAGGTTCAGTGCGGAAAATGCGTTTTCGGTCGCAGAAGGGATCTGTGAAGGGTGGAACGACTGTTACAGTGGTTTCTAAGCCTGAGAATGAATGTTGAAAAGTGTGTTAACATCCATGCTCTGTGTTTTGAAAGGAGGACAAGGGTTCTTGAAGAATTTTTTTTAATAATTTTCATAATGGGGTATGGGGATGTTACAGATTGGTATTAGAGCTTATGGTTACAACATTGGGCCTAGATGGGCCAGGTTACAGTAAGTAAATGGTTTTTACTTCAGAAATTGTTATGCAGCTAACAATGATGTTTATTAACACATTTTTGCAGAGTCATAGTGCAGATTGGAAGAGTGGGTTTTTAGCTCAGCCATGAGGACCTACAACATGGATGATGCACATAATCTCTATGTGCACGAGGATGATGCTATGGGGGAAAATGTACGAGTTGGAAATCCTGAGATAGAATCTAATGGGAGAAGATTTCAAGAAACTCCCCTAGATTTAGAAGCCACCATGAGAAGCCTAAGGGTGGAGATGCCAAGCCACAGAGAAGATAATGAGAGAATTATTAAAGCTTAAGAATAGCATAATCAGCTGAATTCAACCATGCTATAGAGTTTGAAAGACATCTAGATGCGGATGAACTCTGAACATCAGGCAATAAATCCGGAAGGAAGTAGGACCGGTGTTAGAAGAATAAAAAGTTCTTCTAGTGGATTATTCGACTCTGAAAGATCCACTAGGGGTTCAAGTTCTTCTTCTCATGGGAGTAAGAAAAAGAGGCGCTACCAGAACAGTTCACGTGATGGATTCAAGAAGGCTAAGCCTCCTATGTTTGATGGTGAGGTAAAGAGCAATCAAGAAGCTGAAGCTTGGCTTCTTGGGATGAGAAAATATTTTCAAGTCCAAGACTACTATGGAAATATGAAGGCTAGGGTAGCCATCTTCAATTTGACTGGAAGAGCATCCATATGGTGGGAACACTTCAGGCAAGTGAAGAAGATCAATGAAAGGAAGATTGTGTAGAAGTAGTTCCAGAAGTATTTCAGGCAGAAGTACCTCTCTAATAGGTACTATGATGATAATATTAAAGAACTCCATGAGCTGAGATTGGGACAACTGACCATGGAGTTGTATGCAAACAAGTTCTTGGAGCTGTTGAGGTATGCTAGGTACATCAAGGATGATAAAGTGAAAATACAACGTTTCCTGAGTGGGATACCTCAAGCATACAAAGACATAATTGAGTTTGATGAGCCTAGAACTTTGGAAGAGGCTATCAGAAAGGCCAAGTATTGCTATGTTCAGAACAAAGGAAAACCTGATATCCATAAGGCATGGAAGGATAAAAAGAATAAAAGGTTTGATTAAAGGAAAAAAGGTTTCAAACTTTCTCATTTCCGAAATCAGCAAAAGCAGCCATCACAAGCTGTGACTAAGCTAGCTAGAGTGATGGGAGAAAAGCCAAGAGATCCAAAAGAGATCAGAGAACCTCTCCAATATTGGAGATGTGGATGACCCCATCTGTGTAGGAATTGTCCACTTGAGAATGGGTATGTAAGGCAAACTCACAATATTCAAGAAGTTGAAACAGTGGGTCAAATGGCAAGTATCGTCCCTAGGATTTATGCAGCACTAGAGGGCCGCTAGGCAGATCATCAATCAATTGTGGTTGAAGTTGTAGGTAAGATTGCTGAGCAATCTGTTTCTGTTTTGATTGACCATGGATCTACTCACAGTTATATTACTCCTAGAATTGTTGAGATTTGTTCTTTTAAGAAGTTAAAGCATTGAAAAGTTCAACTAGCCACTGGAACCAAGAGGAAAGTTAGTGAAGTGGTAAGGAAATGCCCATTAGTCATGAATGGGCTCGTCACTTGTGCAGATTTGAATGTTTTGCCACTTGCTTCCTATGATGTTCTCATTGGAATGGATTGGTTGGAAGCACACAGAGTTAAGCTTTATTGTTACAACAAGACTTTTGAGTTTTTGGATGAAGAAGGAAACCCAAGGGTTGTAAGAGGCATTCCAAAGGGGATCTTTGTTAGGCATATTTCAACAATGCAACTGAAGAAGTTCTGTAGAAAAAGGTTTCCAGTTGTATGCAACCCATCTGTTGGAGGTAGTAGAGAATGAAATTACTAGGTTGGAGGATTTTCATGTATTGCAAGAATTCAAGGATGTTTTTCCTGATGAAATTACAGGGCTTCCTCCAATGAGGGATATTGATTTCACAATTGAACTTGTGCATGGAGAAACACCAGTGTCTAAGACATCCTACAGGATGAGTACACCAGAATTGCTAGAGCTGAAGATGCAGCTGCAAGAGTTGTTGGAGAAGTAGTATATCATGCCAAGTGTGTCCCCTTGGGGAGCACCAATTCTGTTTGTGAAAAAGAAATATGGTACACTCAGATTGTGTATTGATTATAGACAGCTGAACAAAGTCACTATGAAGAACAAATATCTTTTACCTCGAATTGATGACCTCTTTGATCAAATGAGAGGAGCAAAGGTATTTTCCAAGATTGACTTGAGGTTTGGTTACCAACATGTACGAATCAACGATGAAGATATTAATAAGACAACCTTTAGAACAAGGTATGGACATTATGAGTTTGTAGTGGTACCATTTGGTCTCACAAATGCACCAACTACATTCATGTGCCTTATGAATAGTGTCTTTAGCAGGTATTTGGACAAGTTTGTTCTTGTTTTCCTTGATGACATTCTTATTTATTCTAAGAATGAGGAAGAGCATGAAGAAAATTTGAGTCTGACTTTGAAATTTCCCCAGGGAGCATAAGCTGTATGCAAAGTTGAGCAAATGTGACTTTTATAAAGATAGAATTCACTATTTGGGTCACATTATCTCAGATGAAGGAATATTTGTAGACCCTGAGAAGATTGAAGCCATTATGAATTGGCCTACTCCAAGAAATGTGACAGAGGTGAGATATTTTATGGGACTTGCAGGTTACTACATGAGATTCATTGAAGGATTCTCCAAGGTTGCACATTCCATCACTTATTTGCAAAAAAATGGATTAAAGTTTGAATGGACACCAAGGTGTGAAGAAAGCTTCCAGTAGTTGAAGGATCTTCTCACAAGTGCACCGGTTCTGAAAATTGCAGACTCAGAAAAAGATTTTGTGGTGTGTACTGATGCATGTGATCAAGGACTTGGAAGAGTTCTTATGTAATACAACCACGTGGTATGTTATGAGTCAAGAAAGTTGAAGGATCATGAGAAGAACTATGCTACTCATGACTTAGAACTTGCAGTCATAGTACATGCTCTCAAGATATGGAGGCATTACTTAATGGGCAGAAAATTTGAGCTAAGGAAAAACCATTGTGGTCTAAAATATTTGTTTGATCAACCAACTCTAAATGCTAGGCTAGCTAGATGGTTGGAGTTTCTATGTGAGTTTGATTTTGAAATCAAACACATAAAAGGAAAATAAAACAAAGTGGTTGATGCACTCAACAGGAAGGTGCATGAAATGCATGTGGCATCTCTTAATATTTGCCAATCAAATTTGAGCCAACAGATTGTTAATCCTACTGCTGAAGATGAAATGTATGTACAGATAAAGGACAAATTGCAGCAGAAAAGCTTTGAGAAGAGGTATGAGGGATATAAATTGGAAGAAGATGGACTTCTTACTTATAAAACCAAAATTTATATTCCAAATGTAGCAAATTTAAGGAGAATTGTTATGGATGAGATCCATCAAGCTCCATATTCTGATCACCCAAGATATCAAAAGACAATTGCTACAACGAGAAAGCGGTATTTTTGGCCAGCAATGAAAAATGACATTGCTGACTATATTTCAAAGTGCATGAAATGTCAGTAGGTGAAGGTTGAGCATCAACACCCAACATATTTGTTGCAGCCTTTGCTAGTTCCATAATGGAAATGGGAAGTTGTTTCCATGGATTTTATTACAGGATTGCCAATGACTTGGAGGCAACATGATTCCATCATGGTTGTGGTGGACAAGTTGACAAAGGAAACACATTTTATAACGGTCAAGTCCACTTATAAGACTGATGCCATTGCAAAATTTTCATGAGAGAGATTTTCAGATTGCATGGATTTCCTAAAGCAATAGTCTTTGACAGGGATCCTAAGTTCACTTCCAATTTTTGGAAGGGTTTGTTTGCAGATTTGGATACAAAGTTGAACTTCAACACTGCCTAGCATCCTCAGACCGATGGGAAGACAGAGAGAGTGAATCATATGCTTGAAGACATGCTTCGCATGTATATATATATATATATATATATATATATATATATATATAATGGACAAACCAACCAAGTGGGAGGATTATTTACACTTGGTAGAGTTTGCTTATAATAATGGACAACAAACATCCTTGGGGATGAGTCCATATGAAGCTTTGTATGGAAGACGGTGTAGAACACCAGTGACATGGGATAATCCAATGAATAGGATTGTGCTTGGTCCAAAATTTCTTAAGGAAATGGAGCAGGAGGTTGCAAAGATCAGGCAGAACCTGAAAGCAACCCAAGACATACATGAAATATATGCAGACAAGCATAGAGTGCAGAGAGAGTGCAGTGTTGTGAATCATGTTTATCTCAGAGTGAGGGTAAGGAAGAGTTCTTTGAAGCTTGGAAGTTGTGCCAAGCTATTACCTAGATACTATGGGTCGTTTGAAGTGCTTGAAAGAATAGAGCCAGTTGCATATAGACTTGCATTGCTTGCTAGCACTAGAGCTCATAATGTTTTTCATGTTTCTTTGCTTAAGAAATATGTACATGATCCTAACCATGTGATAAATTAGGATGTGATTCAGGTGGAACCCGAGGGAGAGTTCCAAAATGAGCCATTGCGCATCCTTGAGGTCACAGAGCTCCGCAATCGAGCCGTTGGACGAGTGAAGGTGCAGTGGAAGCACTACGGTCTTGAAGAGGCTACATGAGAGCTGGAGGATGCCATGCGATTGGAACATCCATTTTTGTTCAATTTTGTAAAGCACTGATGACAGTGTTGTTGTAAGGGGGAGGTGAATGCAATACCCCGATTTTGATCCCAAGGGGGAGGGGAATATAATGCCCTGTTTTTCACACCATGGTATTGAAATTGTATATGATGTATATATTGTATGTAAATCATGGTGAGGAGCTCAAGGCCAAGGCCCTGCCATTGATTTGGTGTTTGTGTATAGGTGATCAAGGTTGATACCTATGGTGATAGTGCTAAGTCAAGCACAATATATATTTTGATATATCATGTAAATATGCAATGAATAAAATACCACAGCTAGCTGTGGGATTGCAACGTGAAAGAGGTGGGGGAATGATTTCACAAGGAATAGGGAAGCAAGTTAGTTAAACCCCCTGAGCCAATAGGGTGTGACCAGATGTCAATGGGGAAACCCATGAACCCTTAGCTACATTTTTGTCCTATCTCATCAATCATTCATTTCTTCTAGAAGTTGGTTGAGGCAGTTAATGCCTTGGGTAGAGCAAGGCATGGAAGTCTGATTGTGTGTCTGAGCAAACCTACAACTCTACAATCTAGCAAGCTGCGATCTTGCTTCTAACGCAAGGAAGCACGTGATGTGTGCCGGTACGTATTTCCTGAGTCAGGGGGAAAGGTTTTGTTCCTAAGCGTTGTTGTGGAGATACCCCAATCATTCGTTCATTCGGTATTGATTTGGAGACACACAGGGTGGTGGTTCGACTATCCTAAGTCGCGAAAGTGTGGTTTTGCAGTGTTTGTCTGAGTGACATTGTGGTATGCAAGAAAACCCTGTTTTCTCTGTGTTACAGAGTGAAGCCTGTGTTGCTGTGTTTTCCTTGTGGGTTGCTATGATGTGCATCCCTGTTTTGGTCTGAAAGACTTGGGAGTGGAAGAGGCCCAGAATTGCCTGATAAACCTAGTGAAGAGAGGAACCTCATAGACAGATTAAGAGGGGTTGGAAAATACTTTATGCACACCCTGAAGAGCACTGAAAGGGAAGGTATGGCCTGAGAGAACTGTGTAGCAGTGAAGGGAATACTTCCTTGTGTTGGGTGTGTAGGTATTGTGAAATGTCAAGATGGATAGATCTGGTGTAGGTGTCTATGGCTCTATGGGCGAGCTCACTAGCTTAGCAATTATACCTTTCCATTGCCTTAGCATCCTGATAAACCCAACTGTTGGTTGGTTTGGCTGAGTTATGGTGAGCAATTGACCAGGTGTGAGTCATTGCCTTAGCAGTCTGAGAAACCCAACTGTAGTTTGGTTTGACTGTGTTTTGATGTGTGTTGGCTATGTGTGAGCATGTTGTTCCCTAGTTCCCTGTGGAAATCATGCCCAGCTCGGGGGTGGAAGTGGTGTTGAGAGATTAAGGAACACACTGGCTTATGGTTGGGTGGAACGTTGCAACGACATAGCTAGTTGCGGGACAACTCCATCATCAAGATAAGTATGCTATGTCCTTCTTGTTTATGCAATGTTGTTGCTTATGAATGAATGATTAGATGAATATGATGAATGCTTGCAATGTTTCAATAGAGTTTACCGTAATGAATGTTCCTGCATTTGCATTTGTTTATGCCTTGTATGTTTTAATGCAATTTTGCCTAAGTTTATGGAGGCTAGAAGCTTGTTACAAAGTCAGAATGCATCTGACTTAGAGTTTCTGTCCCTTGAAATCCGCCTAGGGAAGGCGAAAATCGGAAAAGAGTAGTTGAAACAAGGCAGAATGTGAGTTTTTTGCACTTCGGGATCCGCCTACGAGAGGTGGAGGGCGGAAGCGAAAAAGTGTAGAAAAGTTCTAAGGCAAAGCTAACTTTTCGATTTCCGAAGTCCGAGGTCGGAAAGTGAAAGTCGGAAGTGCAGAAAAAGGCTAAGGTCGAAATCTAAGTATTCTGATTTTTGAGGTCCGCACTGGAAGGTGAAAGGAGGAATGCGGAATGTGGAAACATGGATAAAGGTTTCCATCGTTTGATAATTTTTCAATTCCCGAGTTCCACACTAGAGTGCGGAAAGGAGGAATGCGGAAGGCAGAACCATGGATAGAGAATTTCATCGTTTGTTAATCTTATGATTCATGAGTTCCGCACTGGAGGGCGGAAAGGAAGAACGTGGCTGAGTAATTCCGTCGAAAAGTTATGTTTCCGAGTTTCGAAGGCAAAAGGCGGAAGGTGGAACGTGAGTTGAATATCTCTGTCACACATTGTTGTAATGCTCCGGTTTTGACCCCGTTACATTAGATGTATATGATGTGTATATTGTAAATGATCATGGTGTGGAGCTAAAGGCCAAGGCCCCACCATTGATCGGTTATGTTATGTTTGGATTTGAATTGTCACCGATGGTATATCGGGGCATGCAGCATACGTTTTGAGTTATCCTCATGTAAATATGCATCTATAATTAAAAATAAACACAACCAGCTACGGTCGCGGCAACTAAATCGAATGGGGCATGATTTTCTCAAGGGTAAGGATGTGGGGGAATTTGTCAAACCTTGGCCAAAGAGGGAAAATACCCATGTGTCTTTTTCACTTGTCTTATTCCAACCACCTTCATTAAGAATTTCTGTTGGCAGCTGGGAGGATTTATGGCAGTTATTGTTTTGGGGTGTGGGGTGGTAGGACTGTCAGTCCTAGCCTACGCCCTTCATTCAATTCGTCCTCATCCTTCACGCAGACTCTTCTTCCTCCCCACGAGTTGAAAAACGCTCAGAACTTGCAATTCACGTCTTCCCCATGGCTGTTCATCCTCACGCACAGGCTCTTGGCGTTTTTGGTCTGATGCAGACAATTTCTTGGCTCCACAAGTTTGCAAAAACACCCACGCTCTCCAAATTCGCGTCCTCACGATTTTGCTGTTCATCTTCCCGCAGGGAATTGCTGTCATTACTCACGCACAGCAAGCTGGGAGCCGTTTTGCTGCTGTTGCCCACGATTTCCTGTAGGGAGCCATTTCACGCTCAAGAACTGGGTGCAATCTGTGTAAATTTTTCTTTCCCGCATACTTTATTGCCTTGGACGAATTGCTGACTTCCTTGTGTTGGAATTGTGTTGCTGTTGGGCTGGGGAATTGTTGTAAATTCGTGTGAGAGTCATTTTGGCCACGATAGGGCCAAGAATGACTCAGGAATTCGTTTTCCCTGTTCAAGCTGTGGTAGCTAATTGATTGCCTGAGTGCAAGGGTTGGTCTTCGGACTGTATTGGGAGCAGAGATGGGGGCTTAATTTTGCTTAATAAACCTGGTGGCTTGAAACCACACAGACAGAGCTAGAGGGCTGGCCTTCTTCTCCATCACCCCTGAATAGCACTGGAAGGGAATGCAGGGCCTGAGGGACTGTGTAGCAGAGAAGGGACTAATTCCTTGTGTTGGGTGTGTTTGGGTGTCATAGAGGTCAGGCTAGCTCTGGTGTAGGTGTTCATTAGAGGAATTTTGGGGTCTAAAATGGGCCTCCTAAGGAAAATAATAAAATAATAGTTAAAATAATAAAATAATATTGATTAATTTTGGAGGAAGAAAGAAAAAAACTACTTTTTGTGTTCGTATTTTCGACATATCTCCCTGTGTTTTTACTCAAATTTCGATCGGGAGAGCTCGTTGGATGCGGAATTTGATTCCGCATCCAACGAGTACCCACACTGCATACTTTTGACGGACCCCGCTACCCCAAAAACAAGAAATACCTGAAAAAACATGATGATGATGACCCCGCTACCCCAAAAACAAGAAATACTTGAAAAAACGTGATGATGACATCATCATCACGTTTTTTCAGGTATTTCTTGTTTTTGGGGTAGCGGGGTCCGTCAAAAGTATGCAGTGTGGGTACTCGTTGGATGCGGAATCAAATTCCGCATCCAACGAGCTCTCCCGATCAAAATTTGAGTAGAAACACAGGGAGATATGTCAAAAATACGAACAAAAAAAGTAGTTTTTTTTAATGACAAATATGTCAATTCAATCATTATGGTTGACTTATTTTATTGAAATTCTATTGGTTCTTGAATTCCAACTCACAAAAACTTATTTTGGCACGTTTTCTTATAAGGCCCATTTTAGACCCCAAATTTCCTCTAATGCTTGGCTCTGTAATGAGCTCACCAGCTTAGCATTGAGCCTTTCCAGCTCCTTAATGGCCTGATAAACCCAACTGTGTTGGCTTGGCTGTGTTATTGTATATCCCTGGCTATGTGTAAGCCTGCTAGTTCCCTTATTCCTTGGAGAATCATGCCCAGCTCGGGGGTGGCAGCGCTATTGAGAGATTAAGGAGCACGCTGGCCTATGGTTGGGTGGAACGTTGCAGCGACGTAGCTGGTTGCGGAGCAAAGTTTTCATAAGATAAGTGATCTTGTGTATTTTACCTCTGCAATTCTATATTTACTGTTAATTAAAATGAAATGAACATGTTGAATGAATGCTTGCTTAAAAATATGATGTTTCCGCTGTGTATGAGGATTAAATGGCATCTGTGCATGATGAATAATCCTGTGTGCATAATTTAGTTCAAATATGTTTAAGCATTCTGTTTCTGCAAATTTTGTAAATTTTCACGTTCATGGGCGGTTAGCCCGGGTGTTTGAAGCATTGGTCGCGTCCTCTTCGCCGGTCGGAGGCATGGGGACGTGACAATTGTGCTCCCGGTTCCCGGATTTCGCAGCGAAAAGGCAGAAAGGGGAGTGCGAAAAGGAAATGTTCAGTGCGTAAAAGGTGTTTCCGGTCGCAGAAGGGATCTGTGAAGGGCGAAACGACTGTTACAGTGTTTTCTAAGCCTGAGAATGAATGTTGAAGAGTGTGTTAATGTCCATGCCCTGTGTTTCGAAAGGAGGATAAGGGTTCTTGAAGCAATATTTTTAATAATTTCACATTATGGGGTATGGGGACGTTACAAGAACTCTCCCCTAGCAAGAACTATATCCTAGAACCTGCCCTCTGCCTCAACATGAGCGTTTCCTGGCTATAACTCTGCTCTAGCATGAAATTTTCTGACTACCCTGACAAGAACTTTTCCCGGTCAGAGCTCTCCCCTAGAAGGAACTATGGCCTCTGCCTCACCATGAAATTTTCTCATTTGGAACTCTTTTCTAGCAGGAACTCGACCCTCTTCCTCGGAAGCAACTTTGCTCGGTTGGAACTCTCCCCTTATAGGAACTCTTCCCTAGAACCTACCCTATGCCTTGACATAAACATTTCTCAGTTGGAACTTTTCTCCAGTAAGGACTCTTCCCTTTGCCTCAGAAGCAACTTTGCTCGGTTGAAACTCTCCCCTTGTAGGAACTCTGCCCTCCACCCTCTAGTAATAAATCTTTATCTTGTATAATTTTCCGTATGAAAATTATACAAGATAAATATTGGATTATGCTACGTAAAATATTCAATGAGTCAATATCGGTAATATTTTATAATTCATATTTAAATATGCTATATTTCTTTGATTGGATATAAAATCAGCATTGCATGGTATTTGAAGAAGTAGCATTTTTTGAACATTCTTTCCTTGCAATAGCGAAATTTAGGTGTCTCTTCATATTGTCCCGAGGGTGAAATGTATGTTGAAGAGACAATTAATGTAGGTTTTATAAACAATTACAAGTTTTGTTACATAGAAAGACTTTAATGAAAATTATTTATATTGACATTATTTCCTTATAATGGCAGGAAAATAATATATATGTTGGCTACTCATCTTCATTGGATTTGAATGAATGTATCCAACAAGAAGAAGGGACGTATCAAATATCTAATGTTGGTGAAGATGTTGATGGTGCACTGTATGATAAGAGAACAAATGTTGTCAACAAAGAAAATGAGAAATTTGCTTCTATTGATAACATTCAATGTTTTGATAAGACACCATTACACAATAAGACATTGAATAGTGTGCCTTTAGGCCTGCCAACATTTGTCATAACTCCTATGGATTTAGATGATGCATTTGAATTTTCATTGAAGTTGCATCTATTTTTATGTCCGCCAACATTTGACAAGACTCCTATGGATTTAGATGGTGCATTTGACATTTCAGTAAAGTCGCATCTATATTCTTCCAATTGTGGCGAAGAACCAAGAGAAAGTGTTTTAAGTATGACAGAGACATCTTTCTTTACTAAAGAAGGTGGTATAGATGGAGAGAGAAGCACTATATTAGATCATGGAAAGGTCCAAAACATGTTAAATGAAGATGATATTGGGGAGCCCTTTGTGATAAAAAATACAAATACATGGTGCAAGGGTCGCAAACGGACCTTTCTTATCCCAGATAAAAGAAAGAATAAGAATTATAAATATCATCACGCTTCATTCTATTCACAATCTATCGCCAAAACAAAGAGGCCACTCACATGCACCAGAAAGAAAACTAGTTGTGAAGATAAAGGTGACTTTCATTTGTATAAGAACTAGTTTGTAGCCCCATATAGGAAAGGCCAACCCAATGGAAAATAGGATGTACAACACTTATGTATACACTTATGTACTTCACGGTTGTAAAATACATATTTGAAATCCCAAGCTTTGGGAATTCTTGAAGTTGTGATTGTTGTGAGAAAATGTATTTTTTTGTTAATTGATAAAAGTATTTTTGTTGTGAGAAAACAATGAATGGGTAATAATTTATTTCTAAATATAAAAACATATTTTTTGAAGCTTTTGTGGGGTGTCTAATTACTAGATAGGCATTACATGTATGAAAATTTTTGATATGTTGAAAACATTGAAAAAGATTGGAATTTCCAACTTGTAATTTGCAATTTGTTTAGACATTTATTTTTTAATTAAGACATGTTGTTCGTGTAACTAGCTCCTTAAAAGCATAGACAACAATGATTGTTACAAAATGGTACAAAAATAGAAACTGTGCATCGAAGTGTTGTGTTAACCAAACCTGGGCCAAGTGATTATTACACGGTCTTTCACAACGAAGCACTAAACCATGTTCTCCAAAATGATATAGGTTTTCTGGAAGGACTACGCATAATGAAACATACTTTATTGCACTTGTTGAAGGGTTCAAGGAAGCAAAAAAACACGGCGCTAATAATATTGAAATTGTCACAAACTTTGAATTAATAGCTAACCAAAATAAAGGGATTTATAAATTTCGAAAAAAAAAACAATTTGAAGCCACTTCATAGAGAGGAAAAAATCATTGCTAATCAATTTCATTGTTTTTCCATCATTAGAGGAAATATGGGGTCTAAAATGGGCCTTATAAGAAAATGCGTCAACCATAAATTCTTGTGAGTTGAAATTCAAGAACCAATAGAATTTCAATAAAATAAGTCAACCATAATGGTTGATTCGACATATTTATTATTAAAAAAACTATTTTTTTTTGTATTTTCAACATATCTCTCTGTGTTTTTACTCAAATTTCGAGCGGGAGGGCTCGCTGGATGCATAATTTAATTCTGCATCCAATGAGTACCCACATTGCATACTTTTGATGGACCCCGTTGGCCCAAAAACAAGAAATACCTAAAAAATGTGATGATGAATTCTGCATCTAACGAACCCTCCCGCTCGAAATACATCATCATCACGTTTTTTTCCAAGTATTTCTTTTTTGGGGGGCAGTGGGAGCTGTTAAAAGTATGCAATGTGGGTACTTGTTGAATGCGGAATTTAATTCCACATTCAACGAGGCCTCCCGCTCGAAATTTGAGTAAAAACACATAAAAATATGTTGAAAATACGAACAAAAAAATATTTTATTTTCTTTTTTTTTTCTTTCAAAATTAATAAATATTATTTTATTATTTTCCTTAGGAGGCCCATTTTAGACCTGAAATTTTCTCTAATGAGATTGTCATGTCGAGGCAAAGAGGATGTCTTTTGATCTAGTTTCAAGAGCAGTGTCAACTACAAGTGGGGGTGTCCAAGAATACTTATTATTAACACCTACTCTAGCAAGACTTCACTATGAAAATCAATGTATCCAATGTGGGGATGTTTTTTTCTTATGAATGTTGTAATCTCTCTGATGTCATGGTTTTATCATGGCTCTTACTAGGTGGGGCTTTTTGTATGAGCGACAAATTGAACAATGTTTTCTAAAATTCAAATCTTGTGTAGTTTTAGTTGATAATACCTTGTCATTTTGGTATACATAATTCATTATATAGCTTTATAATTATAGAGGTGCATGTGATGTCATGCAATCACAGTAATAGTGATACCATTTTTTATGTCAGTTAGTGGACATTAATAAAATTATCATTTCTTGTCACTTTCTAAATTTACATGGAGATCTTAACGCTTGTGTTGAGGCAAGAGTTGAAGATTAGGGTTAGGGTTGATGTGTGTCCCTGTCCACATGTGTGCAAGGACAAGTGTGAATGCAACCAAGGGTCAAAACATCCTTCCATATACCAAGTGCTCTTCATTATAAGTATGTAAATACTTAATCGTGTATGAGTATTTTGTATGTAGGGACCTTCTTAAGAAACTATGTGTGTACACAATTCTTCACGGAAACATACATTTAAAGGATAACAACATTGCAAACATAAGCGTGCACTTCCATGCATAGGCCCGCACCAAATATTCTAAATGAAATCATGCACTTCTATGTTAGATTTTTACAGTTTATTCAATATGATCTAGGATCTTAAATGAGAGAATAACACGCACAACAATAATCACAAGAGATAAGAGACAGATTTTTCCTCGGGAAATCATAAAGGAGAAAACCCCGTAACTTCCTCAGAGATAGAATGAGCACCAGTAGCAAAAGTAAAACCCAAAAGTATAAACATGATCTTCGACAGCTTCTCTCTCTCCCTTGTACGAGCTTGTCCTCTTTCTCTCGTGCACACTTGATGAGTGAGTGTGTGTGTTAAAATAGAGTCACTCTCTCTATTTATACCTATTTTCCACTTGACTTTTTCTCCTACTGGGCTGAATTCTCTAGGAGAGTCTAATAACCCAATTACCACTTATTTCCGGGGACTAATGCCCCGGCATACAAAGGAGGGTTAACCTCAATGACTTTACATAACTCAAGTACAATGACGATTCTCTCAATCAGAGGTATTCTCTCAAGTACAAATACAAATACAATATAAAATATACAAGTGAATTTCTTCTGAAGTTACAATTACATTAACACTCCCTCTTAACTAGAAAGGTATTCTCTTGACACATACATCAATACATATAGACACAAATCTTGAACGTTGGATCATCATCATCACTGTTGCTATTGTTCTCATTATCTCGATCAAATGGTGCAATCTCTCGAATCTACTCGTCATAGGAAGTTCTACAGAGTTATCCATTTTTCATGATGGATGTAGGCCTAGCCTCCATGTAGGTCTTTCAATCATCAAGTAGGTATAGCTCAAGACTTATTGCCTTGCAAAACTTGAAGGATCTCCCAGGACTAATTATATGCCTTTGCAAAACCTGAAAGAGCATCCCATGACTGATTATATGCCTCTGCAAAACTTGAAGGATCTCCCAGGACAGATTATATGCCTCTGCAAATCCTGAAGGAGCATCCCATGACTGATTATATGCCCTTGCAAAACCTGAAGGATCTCCCAGGACTGATTATATGCTTCTGCAAAACCTGAAGTAGCATCCAAGGAATGATTATATGCCTCTGCAAAACCTGAAGGAGCATCCCATGACTGATTATATGTCTCTGCAAAACTTGAATCCCCTACTATCGTCTCGTCGTCTTCAGATAATCTCATCGTCACTCGGAGCACAACCCAGATGCACACACCTCGACCATAACCCTTACATCTGCACCATGGGAGGACACACCTGCGAGCATGTGAGAATGGCTCTCGTGCATCTGCGTCTTTTAGACCCATCACCTCCCCTTGGGAGGAACCTCGATCTGAAGTACACCAAGCTTCTCTCTGAAGTATTCAAACTTTACTCTAGCTAATGGCTTAGTCAACACATCGGTTATATGCTCTCCAGTCGCAACATACTGGAGCTTCACTGCTCCTCTCTGCACCATATCCCTGATATAGTGGTACTTGATCTCAATGTGCTTCGACTTGTCATGGAATATTGGGTTCTCCGACAAATTCACACAACTTTGGTTGTCACAGAAGATTCGAGTCGCCTCTAACTAGAGATCAAACAAATCAGATAGTAGCTTCCTAAGCAATATTGCCTCACAACTAGCTGAACAAGCTGCGACATATTCTGATTCGAATGTACTCAGTGCTACGTAAGATTGCTTCCTACTAAAACCAAGAGATCACACATGATACCATACTGAAGCAACACCTTGAAGTGCTCTTCCTATATACTACACTGCCAGCCCAGTTCGAATCAACTAACCCTCTAGGTTAACCTTTTGATTCATGTCATATCTGAGCCCATAATCAATTATACCCTTCAGGTACCTCAATATATGCTTTGTAGCAACTAGGTGAACTTGTCTTGGATCCGTCAAGAACTGGATCAAGGTGTTCACAACAAAGCATATGTCTGGTCTCGTGTTCGTCAGGTACATCAATGATCCAATCATTTGACGATATATCGTGGCATCAACTGACTTTGATGAAACATCGCAAAGTAGTTTCAAGTTCGATGCCATGGGTGTGGCTATTTCCTTGCAGTCCGTCATCCCAAATATCTTTAGGATCTCTTATGTATACTTCCCTTGACCAAGAAAGACTCCATATTCACTCTGCCACACCTCCATACCTAGAAAATAATGCATCATGCCCAAGTCTTTCATCTCAAACTTGGTAGCAAGCTTCCTCTTTGTATCTGTAACCAACCCATCATCACCTCTCATAAATAGGTAATCTACATACAGTAGTAGTATCACTGGGTTCCCTTTCTCAACCTTGTAGTAAAGGTTGAAGTCTGCTTTACTCTTGCTAAAGCCCAAACTAGTCAGGAAGTTGTCCATCCTGTTGTACCATGTCATGGGCACTTGCTTCAATCCGTACAAATCTTTCTTCAATTTGCACACATGAGTCTGCCTGTCATGTGTCTCAAATCCAAGTGGCTGATCCACATACACTTCCTCTTCCACTACACCATTCAAGAATGTTGTCTTGACATCCATCTGGTGTATCTTTCATTTCATCACTCCAGCCAGAGAAAGTATTGTTCTGATGGAAGTGTATCTGGCTACAGGTGCAAAAGTCTCCTCATAATCTATCCCTTCCTTCTGGGAGAAGCCACGTGCCACAAATATCTCTTTATATTTCTCTATGTTGCCATCAGCTTGATCTTATAGATCCACTTGGAAGTCACAACATACTTCCCTTCTAGTCTCGAGAGCACATCCCAAACATCATTCTTCATGATCGAATGGTATTCCTCAATCATGGAATCCTTCCATTCTTTCTTTTCTGTTGCTTCTTCATAGTTGGAAGGTTCTTTGTCAATGATGTCACACAACAGGGATACGTAATTGGAGTATCACCTAGGTCTCTTGCTTTCTCTATGCATTCCTTTTAAAGCGCCATATCTCTTTGCATCTAGGATAGCCTCACGGGGTGGGTCTACAGGTTCTTGAGGTTCTTCTATTTATCGATCTTCTTCTGGAGTTGCTTCATTCATTGTTGTATCTCGTATCCTGTGTACTTTTGGTTATTCAATGTCTTCAATAGGTAGTTTTCTGGATTTGTTGTAAGCTGAGTCTTCGTCAAATGTCACGCCCCTGCTAATATCGATTTTCTTGTACCCTGTAAAGTATATTCTGTAGACCTTCGAGTTTTCACTATATCCCACAAATACTCCCTTCTTTCCTGAAGGGTCTAACTTCATTCTTTTCTCCTTTGGAATGTGTATGTACACTAGGCATCCAAATATCTTGAGATGGCTGACTTATGGTGTCTTGTTGTCCAGTACTCTGTGTGGAGTATGATTATGTACATACACGGCTGTTTTTGCAGATTCTTCCCATAGATGCATGGGAAGATCCCGATCATGAAGCATTGCCCTTGCTGCTTCCATAATCGTTTTATTCTTCCTTTCTATAACTCCGTTTCGTTGTGGATTATATGGAGTGGTCAACTCCCTCTTAATCCCCGACTCTCTGCATAATTCCTTGAATTCTTCTTATGTGAAATCTCCTCCATTGTTTGATCGAAAGGTCTAGATTTTCTTTTCTGTGTGATGTCACGTCCCCATCCCTCAGACCGGCGAAGAGGACGCGACGAACACCACAATAGCCGGGCAAACAGCCCCATGAACATATACAATCCATCAATGCTGAAATTAAAGTTTACAAGCATACACAGAGATGCTAAGACATATAAGCAGATGCATAATCCAGCATACAAGGATTCATAATTCCTATGACATCAATATACAGCGGAAGCAACACATATACATTTCCAGCATCCAACATGTTCATCATAATTCATAGAACAATAGATATAATTGCAGAGATGGAATAGCAACGGTACTTATCTTTTGATGAAGAATCCCGCAACCAGCTACGTCGTTGCAATGTTCCACCCAACCATAGGCCAGCGTGCTCATCAATCTCTCAGCAACGCTGCCACCCCCGAGTTGGGCATGATTCCTCCAAGGATAAGGGTCAATACAGGCTTACACATAGCCGAGGGACACAATCAGCAAACCAACACCACTGGGTTTACAAAGCCATCAACAGATCGGCCAAGCCAGCACAGTCCAAAGGACAACCACTGCATACCAGCAGCAAAACAACCCTTCACAGCCCTGTGAAGAAGCAAAGACGACCAGGGATAATCCCAAGCAAACGATGAGCACAGCTCAAGCCCACAAGGTAACACAAAGTTGTTCTTGGCCCTACCGTGGTCAAAACAACTCGGCTGCAACCCAAAACCAGGATACTCCAGCGACCACAAACACACAATGAATGATAGCAGCAATCCACAGTCCCAAAACAGGGAAACTCAGCCAACAGATTGGAAATCAACAGTGGCCCAAAACGAAATTGAGCACCACAGCCAACAAAACGTGGGGAAGACAACAGCCCCAAAACACAAGCAGTGAGCACGGCTCACAACATGGGAAAACGACCCCAAACAGTCTGTGCGTGAGGGAACTTGCACCAGACCACACAACACAGAGGAAAACATATACACAGCCACAAATCAGTAAGGAAACTTACACACCGTCCCTGAGTGTAGAAATGGCTCTTACACCCGAAAACCCCGAGTGACGGCCACGATTTCACCCATTCCCTGCATGAGGAAAACCAACGCAGAACTCCCGTGCATGAGAAGAAGACAGAATGTCTCTCTGCGTAAGGATCCCAACCTACGCGTGAGGAGAAACAGCTTCGCCTATGCGCGTGAATCAACCATCGTGAGAAAACAGAATAAAGAATCCCCTATGTGCGCGAATGAACAGAACGACGGTGCACAGGAGGAAGCCGAACTCATCTCTGCGTGAGACATCCACAGAACAAACCCTGCATGAGGATTAACAACATCGACCTCTGCGTGAGGAAGATGAACAGACCGCGATGGAGTGGAGTGAATGGAAAGTCATGGGTGGAGTGGGCGTGTGGGCAAAGGACTAACAGTCCTGCCACCCCACTCCCAAAACAATAACTGCCCCAACTACCTCCATCAAGACATCAAAACGGTTGGGTGAGACAAGGAAAGGTGGTAACACGTGGGTTTTTCCCCCATAACCAAGGTTTGACATCCCCCACCCCTTATCCTTCGGAACCATGCCATTTCATTCAACATTGCACTGCCGTAGCTGGTTGTGGTTTTAGTTTTAATTGATGTGCGTATTTACATGATGCCGAATTATAATGTGCCAAATGGCACGATAAACCATCGGCAACTATCCCCATTGCTGAAACACACACACAACCAAATCGATGGTGGAGCCTTTGCCTTGAGCTCCTCACCACAATTAATTACAATATATACATCATGCAAACGGGGTCAAAACCGGGGACATTACATGTGATTCTCCACTAGGGCTTTGAATTCCTTAAATTTGTTGAATACTTCATCTTTTCTCTTCAATAAATATATCTAGGTCTTCCTAGAAAAACCATCAATGAAAGAAACATAATATACATACCCACTCAATGAACCAGAAGACATTGGACCGCATACATCAGAGTGGATGACTTCCAAGATTCCTTTTGCTTTGCTCTCGCTACTTGGAAATGTCTTATTTATGTTATTTCCCTTCGCACATCCTTTGCCGATTCCTTCATGCTTTGTCTGGATTTCAGGAAGACTGTTAACTGCTTTGCTTGCAAGTGATAGTGCTTTATAGTGTACATGAGCAAGCCTTCAATGCCATAATTCACTTGGCTCCATGGAGTCATGGACCAAGGATTGTTCAGGGTGGCCTTTCAGTTTGTATAAGCCTCCCTCTTTCTCTCCAATCACTATTGCATCATCTATGGTCTTTCCTTTTGGCCACATAAGAACTTGGCCATCAATAAATGCAACCCTTGTACCTTTTGCATCCAATGCAGATAAGGAGAGAAGATTCTTTTCGGGTCCTAGTACATATAGAACATCCTTCATCTTCAAATATTTTCCAAAGTTTAGCTTGTAAGAGGCTTCACCACTTCCTTTTATAGGGTATTGGTAGTCACCCCCAAGTTTTACCTTGTGAGGTGACTCATATTCATATAGATTCACAAATGATTCCTTAAATCATGTCATATGCTTGGAAGCCCCACTATCTACAAGCCAATCATTGCTCCCATGTGAAACAGTACCTATGAGAGCTGAAATCATAACATATTCTTCATCGCTTGAAGAATATTTAATGTCTCCTCTGGCTCTTTTTCTGGGAGGTTCATCATCCTCTGCAATGTGAGCATGATGTCTCTTCTTGTTGTTCTTCTTCTTTTTGTTCTTAGGACAATCTCTGGAAAAATATCATTTCTCATCACAAGTATAACATCTAACATTAGATAGATCTCTTATGGGTCTTTTAAGATTATCCCTTTGATTCTGGTGGTGATGTTTTTCTTTCTTGTGATGAGAGTGCTCCCTTTTTTTGTTCTTGGTGTGTGCTGTGAAAGCTTGATCTTCATTTCCCATCTTTTTTTCTCGAGCTATGATTCGAACTTCTTCTTGTGAGCATTCTTCCCACAACTTACTGAAAATGATTAACTTCCTTCTAGCACAAATTCCTTGAATAAAGGAGTCCCATGACCTAGGGAGACCATTCAAGGTGGTCATCACAACTTCTCCATTTTCTATGTATTCTCCCACAACTTCAAGTTGTTCTTTGATTTGAGAGACCCTTGTAAAGTATGACTGTATGGTCTCTGCATTCTGGATCTTCACATTCTTCAATTGATTTCGCAAGGTCATCTTCCGATTTTTATTCTTTCCTTCGAATAGCATGGTCAAGGAATCAAACATCTATTTCGGTGTATTTAAAGAAGACACGTGTGGTATAAGGTGATCCTTGATAGAATCAACAACAATCCTTTGGAACTGGAACCTCTTCATTTATGTAGGTGTCCAATTCATTCTCTTCAAAGACTGGTGAAATCCTATACTTCCATGCTCGAAAATTATCAGCTCCTTCAAGCTTATCCTCAAGCTTGGTTTGGTGAGGCATATTTAATGAGAACCTCAAATGGAAATACATAATATTTAGATCTTACCACTTTGAGATGCCCAGACTGTATCTGGAGCTGGTCTTTTACTGTGCTGGTTTCTTGGTCCGGGGTCAAATTAGGGTTTGACTTTCCAAGAGTTTTACCCTACCAAAAATTTCGATCTTGGTCTCTAAATTTTGATTTTGAGGAGAACAATCTAAAATTCCACTTCTGTGAAAATCCCTAATTTCCCACATTAACGACAGGCCAGAAACTAAAAATTCTCAGAATCAAATTCTACTTCGACAAGAAGATGCGCCCTTCTAAGGAGAGTTAGCCTAGCCTCCTTTCCTTGATGATCCGTGAAGAGAGACTCAAAAATTAAGAATCCCTAGCTTCTGCAACTGCATTATGCCTTCTTCTCAATTTGACTATAATACCATGTTAGATTTTTACAATTTATTCAATATGATCTAGGATCTTATATGAGAGAATAATATGCACGACAATAATCACAAGAGACAAGAGACACAAAGATTTTTCCTCAGGGAAACCATAAAGGATAAAACCCCGTAAAACTTCCTTAGAGATAGAATGAGCACGAGTAGCAAAAATAAAACCCAAAAGTATAAAGATGATCTTCGACAACTTCTATCTCTCCCTTGTGCGAGCTTGTCCTCTATCTCTCTCATGTGCACTTGATGAGTGGGTGTCTGTGTTAAAATAGAGAGTCACTCTCTCTATTTATACCTATTTTCCACTTGACTTTTTCTCCTAATGGGTCGACTTCTCTAGGAGAGTCTAATAAGCCAATTACCACTTATTTCTGGGGACTAATGCCCCGACATACAAAGGAGGGTTAACCTCAGTGACTTTACATAACTCAAGTACAATGATGACTCTCTCAATCAGAGGAATGAACATCTCCCTTGGAGGTACAATAATAAAATATAAATACAATATAAAATATACAAGTGAATATCTTCCGAAGTTACAATTACATTAACATTCTATACCTGGGTTTGCTGCAAGATTCTTGTTCCTCGTTGTCAAATGGTCCATTATACTAAATGGTTAATGGAATCCTCGCCTTACATTCCCTTTGTTATTCTATCATTTGCAAAGCAAGTTTTACTCTCAAATAGATATTACCATATCATTAGATAATGAATTGTTACAAGAATGTCATATACAATATGAGTTCAATGGAGGTCAATGGAGGATCATCAAGTGGAATGGTTGTTTTGTTCCTTCATGCAAATATTTCTCGTTTATGACAACTAGAGTTAGGTTTTCGTCCTCTTCATGTTCCTCATCACTATCCTCAATTGTTATTGAGCTTTCCACCTCTACTTGTTATTGGCACATTTTGGTCAATGGTACTCAAATTGGGGTGTTGAAATTTTTTTCCTAATTGCAAAATTTTGAAAATGTATGCCAATTGGAACCTAACTCAAAGTCTTGAACCCTATATTTTAGATCTAACCTATAGAAGAAAGATCTAAATGTAAAGGACGAGCACGTTGCAATCACCAACTTTTTGAGTGAAACACACCACAATCGTGTAATCTTTCGCTGAAAAGCGTTGCAACTGCTGACTCTTTCCTCAAAGTGTTTTGGTGAAACATGTTACAATTGCAGACTCCTTTGGTGAAACACGTCACAACTACGGATTTTTCGGTGAAAAACGCCCAAACCGCAGAACCTTTTGACGAAACACGCTGCAACCACGAACTCTTTCGATGAAACACACCCCAACTGCAGACTCTTTCAGCGGATTTTTTCGGTGAAACATGTCGCAACAACACTTGGTTCTTGATTCTCACTTGGTATTTCTCAGTTTCAAGAGTGAAAAATATGGGGCAATGATGGTTAAGGAATTTCGTTTCCAATAATATTTGTCTTTTGTAAGGATAATTCCAAGCTTAGGTTTGATAAGCTTGCAAATTCTAGCTCTATGTCTAAACAATGCAAATATTTTTACATGCTAAGCCTACCTTGTATCATTGAGGATCTAAACTTATTAAGGTCCATATAAAAGGAAGAGGGATATGCATAAATGAGATCAATCTTAATATATTATTAAGGTCCATATAAAAGGAAAAGGGATATGCATAAATGAGTTCAATCTTAATAGTGACATCATCTTCACTCAATTTGAAGGTCACCATGAAAGTAGAAGGAAGTAGATTAGTATGTTTTTCTAATTATATCTCCAAGAAGTTATATTTGCACTCTCTGAGTGCATTTTATATGCCTTTATTTTAGAGCTTTTCTATATATTATCAATAGCTATTTGCTTTCTATTATTTATCAAAATGTTTTTGGAAGTGGGTAAATGTTTTCTTTTATTATCAAAATGTTCATATGCTTTATGCTTTAAATCTTTTTTGGAAGCTTAGCAAATATGAAACAATTTGGAATGAAAACTTTGGACTTAGTGTAGGGTGCCTATTGCAATTGGTCGCATCTTTTTAACTTTATTAGAAGTTTATATTCTCATGAAAATTTCCTATCTGCACAACTATTTTGTACACTATATCTAAGGGGCTCACTTGTGCATTGTCGTAATACCTTTCTATTTACATTTGGTGATATCATAAAATGGTTTTTAATGCCTTCTCCATCTTATTTGTAAATGGTAGGCCTATGGTTTGTTTATTTTATCAACACACATACTCTACATAATTCAATTCTTGAAACTTGTTCTCAATTTTGTACATAGATATTTGTTCTCTTCTCCTAGCTGCAAGGCCTCTAGCCTCTGTGTAGCCTACATGCAACAACCAACTACCACACAATTGATAATCAATGCTCATAGTTAGTTTCTATGTGGTTCACATTAGGTAGGCTAACAAGTATTTTATATGCTTCTTTGCTCATAGCTTGAGCTAGTTCACATTTGCAATGCTTTCTTTTCAAGAGCCAATTGAGATCAATGAGATAAGAAGGTTAAGTTGATTCTTTGATTGCATTTACATTTGTTTGTTGATATCGTTAAACAATTTATACTTTATGGACAATGATTTTGAATTTGACGTCTTGCAAGGGCAAATTATGTCTAAACAATAGACTAAGACGAAGTCTAGTACTGTCCAAGAAATTTCATCCGAAGATGAAAAGGCGAGAGACCCTACTCTTGTATTGCAATTTGGTTGGAGTATCCATCACCTCTTTCGAGCTTACAACTATGAGCATGTATTACAAATTTTCATAGCTTGAGCTAAGATTGCTAGAGCTTACAACTATGAGCACATATTACAAATTTTCAAAGCCTGAGATAAGATTGATAGATAAGTGGGGATGTAGTCCGTTGAGCTGACTATGTGACCATTATTAGAGAAGTTTAGCTTCCAAATAAACACTTTTGAAAAATCGCTAGTGGCATATACAATACCAAATCACCGAGGCATCCTTACAGGATGACCACCAAACCAATGATGATTGTATTGGGAAAAAGATACAGTACATTTAAGGAAAGAGTGGTGCCCTTTTATGCATTATGTCATTGTTCATGATGCCATATTTATCTAGGAAAAGATACTCTCGGATAGCTTGGAAGAGGCAGTGTCCCCAAAATTTAATCATGGACCATTCCATTAGACTAGCGATTGCAATGGCCATAGTCACTTGCTAAGTTTACGAGAAATTATTAAGGTGGTGATGCATGCCATAAAGTTGTGGTGTATGAGATTCAATATTTATGAAAATGTGGCATGAGGTAACCAAGAGGGGCGCCAAGGAGTCTAAGTGGGTGTAACTCCCACCAAATGAGGAAGAATCTTCTCAAATAAAGAAACAAGGTAAAAATGAAGTTCCACTAGTTAGAAAATTGCTAATGAAAAAGAAACAAAGAGGGTGCATGAGGAGGTAGGTGGCCCAAATTATTTGTAACCCCTACTAAACAAAATGAGACATTTCCCAATTTGAATTATAAAGAAGATCAAAGTAGCCATGAAAATATTATTATTAATGTTTTATTAGTAATTTCAAAAGAAAACTCTTCCCTACGAGGGAAAAAGTGAATGAAGAATTATAAAAAGAGGATGATGACACCTATTGAATATTGATTTATTTTTTGTTATTGTTATTTTTTAATGGTAAAACTATTGTGTTTTTCAAGCTTGAGAAATTTTCCTCTTACAATTGTGAGTAGTTTTGGTGGTGAAAAATTCCACCCTAGCCAGTGTTAGCAAAGGGATCATCCAAAGCTCTTTTTTTGGGCTTCATTGCATGTGTTGAGAGAGATACTCTCTACTGAGCATTCATTGATGAGGTTGTGTATGAGTTTCATTTCAAATATGAAGATTCATTTTCTATTATATTGGTTTTTCAATGTTCCAAGTGTGAAGAGTGCAATTGCTCTCATATAGTGTTGTTGCTATTGTTTTCAAAGTTGGAGAGCACATTTGTGGAAGAGAGCACACCATTTGGATGGTGCATATCATATCATATTCTAAACTCTTTCTCAAATTTATGGTGTTAAGGCTCTTGTTGTGCAATTGAAGTAAATTTTCCATTAAAACCAATATTTATGGGTTGAAATAATGGTTTTGGTTTCAATACTTCTAAGCATTGTTGGGATGTGTGACTTGCTCCATTTTGTCCAGAGCATAGTTTCTCCAATGGAAAACAATTTTTCTCTCAGAAAGGTTTTTGGATGACCAAGATACACTCATGTTACCAGATCCACTATGTTCAGTATCTTCCTCCAGCAAAGGGACACATCTATGAAATTTTGCCTCTATATTTTAGGAGTTTCGAGCTGATTGTAAAAACATAAATTGTTGTAATCAATATTAGTGTTGTTCCCATCAATTCATGATAAAGATCTACAATGTTTCTCCCATATTGTGCTTTATATTAAAGTTTCCAATAAATCTATGTTGTTACGGCCATGCATGCAATCTTTAATGCAATGTGGATTAAGCTTTCAAGGAGAAAATGTTTCTCCCAAATTGTGCTTAATATTCAAGTTTCCAATAAATCTATGTTGTTATGGCCATGCAATCTTTAATGCAATGTGGATTAAGCTTTCAAGGAGAATGTTACTCCCAAATTGTGCTTAATATTCAAGTTTCCAATAAATCTATGTTGTTATGGCCATGGAATCTTTAATGCAATGTGGATTAAGCTTTCAAGGAGAAAATGTTTCTCCCAAATTGTGCTTAATATTCAAGTTTCCAATAAATCTATGTTGTTATGGCCCTGCAATCTTTAATGCAATGTGGATTAAGCTTTCAAAGTTTCTCCCATATGGTGCTCAATATTCAAGTTTCCAATAAATCTATGTTGTTATGACCATGCAATCTTTAATGCAATGTGGATTAAGCTTTCAATAGAGCCCTCTAAAGGTTGTTAGTAAATGAATTGGGTTGATTTGATTTGTTTTGGAGGTGTTTGAGAAAAGTTGGAAATCTACACCATTTTAGAATTGAATTTCAAGCAGGTTGTTAGTAAATGAATAGGGTTGATTTGATTTGTTTTGGAGGTGTTTGAGAAAAGTTGGAAATCTACACCATTTTAGAATTGAATTTCAAGCTGGTTTTCCTAGATTAGGTTGTTAGCAAATGAAATGGGTTGATTTGGAAGTGTTTGGAGTGAGTTTAATCTATTTGGAAAGGAATTGGAGTGTTTTGGAGGTGTCTGAGAAAAGTTGGAAATCTAGACTATATTTTAGAATTAAATTTCGAGCTAGTTTTCCTAGCTTCGAATTGATGCTTGAGGCATCTATCCATGCTTGATATATATATACCTTCTTCTACATTGACCCAATACTCTTCCTTGCATAGTTTGTGTATATATATATCTATATACTTGCTTCTATAAAGCTTATGCAAGATAATTAATTCAATTCTATAAGCTTATGAAGATCATTAGACTATAAAGGTTTCTATTGAATCCTAAATTGGTTTCTATAAGATTATGCGTGATGATTGGTTTAATTCTATATTGATTATGCGTGATGATTGGTTTCATTCTATATTGGTTATAGAAAAGTCTAGGTAAATTCTTAGAACCATCAACTTATTTTTTAGATTGATTCCCAAAAATGACCTCCCATTATCAAGGGTGGATTTCGGTCAATTCTTGTAATGTATTATATAAAATTATCGCTTAAAATCATAGCCCGCGGTTTGCGAATTCATTATATATTATATCTTATAAATGGCTTGTGAACTCTTTTTCTAAGCCATATGTTAATGTTAAAGAGGCCTGCCCACACTCACCTATTTTATTTGACTCACTCCAAGAACAAAGGGGGGGTAAAAGTTAAAAAGCAGAAAGTCTGATTTCATTTTCACACCTTGCTCTTTCCAGGGATAAAAGTTCTTTTTTATTCAGCTTGAAAGTTGCTCCCTTGCTATTCCAGCATTGACCAGCATGGAGAATCGAGGGTAAGCCAGACCCCAGGACCGATGGGCCCCGCGCCATAGACAACGTTGCACCTCTCCTTAAGGTCTTTCGAAGGACAAAAGTTACAATCGAGAAGGTCGTATTTTCAGACCTCAATTGTTCTTTCGACTCACTCCAAGAACAGAGCGAAAAAAACTATAAGTTAGATTTTAAGAGCAGTAAAAGTTAACAAAATAGGCAGAAGTTGGATTTTAAGAGCAGGAACAGTTAATAAAGTAGGCAAAAGTTAGATTTCAAGACTTCATTGTTGATAATGTCTCTGCACTGTTGGGATGAATTCAGCAAGACCAGGTATATAGAAGTAAAAGTTATCAAAATAGGCAGAAGTTGGATTTTTAGAGTTGCTTCTTGAGTGTTACTGTGCTGTCGGGATGCTCTTAGGATTCAGCTAGACTAGGTTATCGATCTCTTTGCGGTTAAAGTTTGAATAGAGAAAGAATAGTATGGCAAATTGGGGACACTGACTCACTCCAAAACAAAAGACATCAGAGTTATCTAAATAGGCATTGTAAGGACACTACCCAACTCCAAGAACAAAGGTGATCTAAAAAGCTATCAAAATAGGCAGAAAGACTGTTACTGTAGTATTGCAACGTTCTTGGGATTCAGCAAGAATAGGTTATTAGTCTCTTTAGAGTATGTTGGTGTATGTTGCAATTAAGCTTACCTCAGGGAGTAAATTTGGTTGGTATAACTTTCAACCAACTGCATTGAATGCTGGGTTTTGCCGGTTTTTTTTGTTACTTTATATACAACAGTTTTTAATATAACAACTAATTTCTTGCATAGTTTTTTTGTTACTTTATATACAACAGTTTTTAATATAACAACAATTCATTTCTTTTACTCTCTGTTGTTCCTGTTTTGTATGGAGTTTAAGTCAAACTTGATCTTGATGTGCATTGTTTAAATTCACATGGTATCAGAGCATCAAGGCGTTGGTTTCCTTGGCTACAGCTTTTGGCTACAGTGGTTTGAACATTTTCGCAAGGTATCTCAAGTTTTCTTCTGCCATACCCTTGCTTTGCTCTCTGTTGTGAGCATCTCTGTTCAGAAGCTACTGCTTGAAGACATCATCAATCACATTTCTGGTGATCTCTATTTACTTTCTTTGGCATCTTCTTTTCTTTACTACTATTTACGCTGGAAATCAATATAGTTGTTTTACTTAGAAAGAACCCACTCAAAGGTATGTACACGGTCAACATTGGCTCAGAGAAAGAACCCACTCAAAATGTTGAGAAGCCTAAATGGCATAATTGTTGTGATGAAGCCTTTACTACTATTTAAGCTGGAAATCAATATAGTTGTTTTACTTAGAAAGAACCCACTCAAAGGTATGTACACGGTCAACATTGGCTCAGAGAAAGAACCCACTCAAAATGTTGAGAAGCCTAAATGGCATAATTGTTGTGATGAAGCCTTAGGATTAATTTCTCTTTCTTTCATTTGAACTCTTGTTTCACTTGGAAGACATAGAGAGACTTGGAAGACATAGAAACTCTCCATGAAACATGGGATCAACTTGAAAAATTGTTTAGTAAAATAGATGCCATTTGAGGCCATCAACTGGAAAATGAACTCATTATTTTAGATCTTAATAATTTTGATACCATTCAAAACTTTATTTCCGAGTTCAAATCCCTTAGAATTCAACAGCATCTAAGAGAGCCCATATGAATGAACTTATCCTCGACAAAGTTTGAATAAAAGAAAATCTCATAGAGCTTCTGAAATTCTGCAACTTGTTCACAGTGGCACTTTAAGCCCTTTCCCTGGTTTATCTTTTCAAAGGACACATCATTTACTTACGTTAATTAATGACTAGTCTAGGCACACATGGGTCTATTTTATGAAATCAAAACAGAGACTTTTGACATTTTGTGTACGTTCAAATCCTTGCTTAAAAAACAATCTAGAAAGTCTATCGAATGTTTGTGGACAGAGAATGGCAGAGAATACATCAGCAACATATTTAGAGACTATTGTGCCACTTAAGGAATTCAATTGCAACATACTGTGCCTTGTTGTCACCGCAAAATGGTGTTGCTGAAAAAAAAACCGTCCCTAAGAGATCGCAAAATGTATGATCCATGCAAGAGGCCTTGGCCCACAGTTTTTGGGCTGAAGCAATAAATCGTGGGCAATTTGCTTGGTTTCTCAGTTCATGCATGACTCCATACATATGGCATCTAGTACTCATCCAATGGCAAATTAAGATTTAGTGGGTTATAGTGACTTGGACTGGGCTGATGATCTCGATCACCGCAGATCCACATCTGGACATGTCTTCTATCTTTGTTCTGGCCCTGTTGTTTGGTCCAAGTCAAAGCAAGCCGGTGCATCGAGTCTACTTGGATTCAACAAATTTTATTACGTTTTACTTTCCAGTAGGTGCAGCCCACTGTAATCTTATAGCTATAATCAGTGTGCTATCCACATTTCCAAGGAACCTATGGAGCATCATCACACTATGCATATAGAAGTTCACATGCATTTCATCCACAGTTGATTCATGAAAACATTATTGGCTTACAATACATATTGTTGATATATTCAGCAAACCTTTGGCATAAGCTAGATTTGTTCAGCTTCGAGCTTTACTTGGGGTCAAGGTGAGGGTGTAGTCTCAATTTTCCTACATATATTCCTATCTATGTTTTGATTATTTTGTACTACCTTACAAAGGTTGCCAAAGGAAAGTGCGAAGTTAAAGCATGGAGTATTTTGGGGTCTTGTAGTGCAAAGTTTAAGCTTGGAGTGCTTTAAAGTGCAAAATTAAAGCCATGAGTGCTTTAGGGTCTCGAGTGCTTTAGAGTGCAAAATTAGAGCCTGTAGTGCTTTAGGGTCTTGAGCACCTTGAAGCACCTTGGAGTGGAAAGTTAAAGCCTGGAGTGCTTTAAGGTATTAAGTACTTTGGAGTGCAAAGTTAGAGCTTGGACTGCTTTAGGGCCTTACGTACACTTTGGAGTGCAAAGTTAGAGCTTGGACTGCTTAAGGGCCTTACGTACACTTTGGAGTGCAAAGTTCGAGCTTGGACTGCTTAAGGGCCTTACGTACACTTTGGAGTGCAAAGTTAGAGCTTGGACTGCTTAAGGTTATTAAGTACTTTGGAAGCTTAAGTTTAAGCCCTCGAGTGTGTTAAGGTCTTGAGAGCTTTTGAGTTCAAAGTTAAATCCTGGAGTGCTTTAGGATCTTGAGCAGTTGGAGTGCAAAGTTAAAGCCTCGAGTGCTTTAGGGTCATAAGTAGTTTAGAGTACAAAGTTGAAGTCTGGAGTGCTTTAGGGCCATATGTAGTTTGGAGTACAAAGTTTAAACCTGGAGTGCTTGAGGTATTGAATACTTTGGGGTCAGGCTTTATGCATAGGTAGTGCTAGGCTTTATGCATAGGTAGTGCTTTGAGGTCTTGAGAACTTTGGGGTCAGGCTTTATGCATAGGTAATGCGTTGAGGTCTTTCGTACTTTGGGGTCAATGCATAGGTAGTACTTTGAGGTCTTGCGTACTTTGGAGTCAGGCTTTATACATAGGAACATCACTTGCACTTGTATCCCTATTCTTTATTCCCATACGAGAAAAACTGTAGAACTTATTTCCCTATGCTTTAGTCCCATATGGGGAAAACTGTAGAACTTATTTCCCTATGCTTTAGTCCCAATGAGGTAGCACTTATTTCTGCTTCATTCCCATATGAGAAGAATATATGGAACACCGTAAGATTTAATCACCATGGAGGTACGTGGCACAGTTTAACATGCAACAGTTTTAACAGTTTAAAATGTGCATGCGCTCATAACGAATAAGCATAAGCGTCTCCTGAAGGTGAAGCATATCTAGAACATATACAATCCGGCAACAACATATAAGTCTATAATGATGCCTAAACTATATTAGAAAACTAAGTGAAAGAAAAGAGATGCCCAAAAAACATTAGAAAGCTATGTGTATGTGCAAGGAAACAAAAGATGTACGTAATTATAAGGTCGACTGTTGCACCACGAATCTCCTTCAATATGCAAATATTACAAAAAAAATACATACAGCACAGAATAAAATTGATTCCCTCAAGCTAATAAAGGAAGATACGTTTTAAACTCGGGAGATAACTTGCTTCAACAATAATATATATAATAATCGAAAACGATAATCCGCTTCAAACGAAAAAGTATACATGGGTGACAACCCGCAACTTTGGTCAACGTGAGTTGCGAGGATGTAAACGAGTCGAACTACCCATTTAAGAAGAAAAGTAATATAAAAAAAAACAAAGTTATAAATCTGAAATACTCAAAAAACCTCGAGCCAGATCTAAACAAGTCGAACTACCCATCGAAGACCTGGACAGAACCGACTAGATCCACGCAGTTTCGTTCCTCACTTTCGCATATATCGATTTCAACCCCAAGTATGCACATCAGAGAAGCGCTACAAGGCCAGGTCTACAACGGCTTAATACAGTTCGACCCAAACAAAAGTCATTGAGAGTTTTAGAAGAGCACAAACCCCTCAGATGCCATAAACACAAGCCTGATCTCAGTAGAAAGAGCGCACGACATATAAACAACTATATGAAGACTTATATACCTTTCACAAGAAATAAAGAAAAGAACTTTGCACCTAATGCAATTTCTGACAACACAATGTTACATCCATTCACAAAGCCCCCAAAATAAATAGAAACTCTGAACAACAAAACCGTAAACTGCAATATAAAACTAAAGAGAGCTAGTCACATAACATGAACAGCTATTACCCTTAATAAACTCACTGTGACAGCAGATAAGCATATGGAATCCCCAGCCTGCCCTCAATCATAGGGCTTACAAGGATCAAATCTAGAAACCCTAGCCTGTTCTTCGATCCATGAGGGTTACACCGGATCGAATCTAGACAATAAGCCAGATCGAATGTCGCCAAGTCCTCGAGATTGTACACCCCATCTTTATTCGTCCAAAGAAGGTCAGAGGCTTGACATCATACAAACACCATCAGCTTATTATGCTTCAGATTTCTACGATGTGAAGCCTTCTGATCTTCGTTGGACAGATAACCATGAAGCGG
>LPNX011056271.1:327913-357496 GCA_001517045.1 Pseudotsuga menziesii | reverse complement strand
AAAATGCATGGTATCAAGCTGACCAGAATCTGTTTTTGTTTTTGGTTTTCTGTTTTGAAGTGCACAGTATTATTATTATTTTCATATATTTAATTCAAAATATTAAAAACACTCGAAAATTATTGCGTCGAGAGGCGCTATACAACCCGGTATGGAAGATGTAATATTTCTACCTAACAAAACAATAAAAAAGTAAAAATTTAATTATCCATAAAAAAAATGAAAGATGTTGTAATATTCTTACCTAACAAAATAATTAAAAAGTAAAAATTTAATTATGCGTAAAAAAAATGTAGATCAAGAAAAAAACACTATATGTGGGAGATGTTGTAATATTCATACCTAACAAAATAATAAAAAATAAAAAATTGAATTATCCGCAAAAAAATGTTGGCCATTGCCCATGGTTTTAAAACCATGTGCAAGGCCTTCTAAACAACCCATGGTTTTATTGTACATGGTTTAGGAGGGCCTTCCAAATGGTTTTAAAACCATGTGCAAGGCTCCCTAAACAACATTTGGTTTTATTGTACATGGTTTATGAGGGTCTTGCAAATGGTTTTAAGACCATGTATGGAGAAATGTTGTAATCTTCGTTCCAAACAAAATAAAAATAATAATAAATACTATATGTCGGCCATAAATAATATTAAATATTAATAATAATAATATTATATGTAGACCTTAACTAAAAAGATGTGTCTTTTGGTTTGAATCAAATCAATGGATACCACCCAAATTTTTATTTTAAACGGCATGATATCCACCTTTTTTATTTTTATTTTTTAATAGTATTATTATGTTTTTTTTTAATTTTTAATAGTATTATTATTATTATTTAAGATTTTGTTTTTTATTTTATTTTAAAATTAAAGCAAGTATTATTATTATTATTTTTCATAGCAACATGTTTTTGTTAATTTTTTTATTATTTTCTTTTGTAAGTATAACAAGCACCTTTTACTAATAAAGAAGTGGAAAGTTACACAAGATTGTTCAAAATATCTTTCACTCTATCTTCGAGGAGATTAAACAGAAGAAAAGTGTCTAAGAGATATTGTTGTCTGAAATAGTTTTAGAACTGGTAACAACCAAAAAACTAGATAAATGATATAAAACCATTTGCTAACTAATGTAATCATCCAACTTTTTAATTTGAGAATTGACAATTACATTGTTCGTGACAAAAAAAAAAACTTGAATTCTTAGAGGGAGAAGGATCATCTACATGATAGGGGAGTCTTTATCGTTGTTGAATTCCTCACAGGAGAGACCTTTTCCTTTGTCTGTGGTTCCATCCGCTTTGCTATGATGCACATTGTACTTGCTATTAATTTGTTGATTGCCCTTTGGTCTTTGAGTGAATCCAACTTTGTTTCAGCAGGGCAATCTCTCTGTCTTGTTCCATCAAAGTTTTAGTCACCTAATGCAGAATAATTGAGCTTCCATACATCATAATTTTCTTTTTGGTGTTTCCTGGGTTATGAATCCAATCATCCATTGTGTTGTAGACTACACCCACTTGAAAGACCTCACAACTCTAATCTAAAACTTATGTGACTTGGTCTTGCTTTGACTCTTCATTGTCCACTTTGATTGGGGTGGTGGAAGAAGGTGGGGTGTAAGGAATTGGTGATCAATATCCAACATGTGACATCCCATTTAATGCTGCCACAGAGTTGTTGCGGGCCGTTGGATCTTAGGCTATTTGAGATCCAACGACCCGCAACAACTCTACGACAACATTAAATGGGTTGTCGCAAGCTAGATAATTTCTGCCTAAAGAATGAGCTCCACCCCTAATCAACGTCCAAGAGAGTTCAAAAAGTCACTAAGGAACAATTGTAGAGGGCTTTCCTGGAATGGGTGTCTCTTGGGTCCAGGAACTAATTCACTAGAGCTTGAAATACATTAACCTCCTAAAAAAATCCGGTTCCATGTCAAATGCGTTGCTCCAATCACTCAATTTCCATCTTACATGCATGAGGAATGGAGTCTCTATAGTGGATAGCAGTGGAGGTCGCCCATTGTTGATCTTTGGTGAGATTTTGTAGTTCCCCTTGCCAATCGTAATTGTTCAGAGCTTGATGTTGTTGCCCTGCTATTTGTAGTTGTTGGTGATTTTCTCTTTGTTCTTGTTAAGGGAGTTATTGTTGTCCATCACCCTTAAGAGTATGATTGTTTCCATGGCAAAGTTAGTTTTCCAGATCACCATCATAGTCATGATTAACCAATCATTGTTCACTCACCAGATATCCAAATCTGGTGTGATAGTGTACAACATCCTCCTTTGCATGGAGTTAGTTTGGATGGCGATCAATATTCAATATGTTGCATGCTATTTAATGAGGCTACAACATGCATGCTACCCATTGAATCTCAAACATTAAATGGTATGCAACAGGCTGAATAATTTTCACCAGCTGGCCTAGTACATCCACTTGAAGGTCTGTAACCAAATGAGATCCTTCATTAAATAACTATGTTATTATCCATGCTTCTTCACTTACGATATGTTGTATTTGGAGTTCTTGGCATTTCCATTTTTTTACTAAATGTTATGCATCGTTGTTCAATTAATTAGTGGATGTTATATCGATGATGCACTTGTTTTGGTTATGGCTACGAAATATATGGCTCAAGCACACGATGTGCATGTGGCTACTTTCACATGGCTTCAATATTTGATGGAGTGAGTTTTGATTACTTCAGTAGCATTATTGGTTAGCTCTGTCCTTAAAATAATTAGTGAATACGAAGCCTACTTCTATGGCTTGATTCGAAGCCCCTTTTTGCATCACCTTGATTACTTTGAATCCCTTCTAGTTGTTGTTTGGTTACTTGCACCAGTTTTGATGCAAGCCTCCTCTTACATTCTACATACTTTCAATGATCCGAGCCTTTCTTTGCCCCTTGTTTCTCCATCCTCCTTTGTGTTACTTCAAGCTTTGGTTTGGATGTTGTAAAATATGTTGGACCATGGCATTATCACATATGGCATGGAGCTCGTGGTTGATTTACCTAGAAAAGTTGTACCTCTTGTCCTTTGTGTTGAACTTATGATTGGTCTAAACTTCAAAACTTGGTATATTGTTAGGGTATCGTTGTGGCATGGGATTCAATGTGATGGCATTTGCATTTGTTTTGATTGAGGGAACAATGTATCCAATTCACCCATGTGCATGCATTACCCCTCCTTGATTTGGGTCATTGATTGTTGATTAGGCGATTGGAAGGTTTTGGTTATGTTTCACCTACCCTCCACCACCCTTGTGTGCTCTCTAACTCTCTTTTGTCGCTTGGAATTTTCACTCTATTTGGTTCTACATTTACTTGTAATGATGACCTCACTTGGTCCCATGTTTGGCCCTCTACAACTAAGCTTTATTAATCATTGGTGACCTCTAAGTGTGCCCTGGTGTTGTGTGTTTGCAATTGTTGATCATATTGGGGTTTGGGTATTGTATTATTGTTTGATTGAGCTGGGAGTTTACCCTCTATTGGTGTAATCACAAGGGACTAAAATAGGTCCATGCTCCTTTTTCTCTCTTTATATGTCCACTAGTAATTGGGCTGCTTGCATTATTTTGTGTTCTAAGATTGCATGTGCTTAGTGAATGTTGTTTGTTCTTGAAATTACCTATTATTTCATTTCATTGCTCCTAGAATGCAAGTGCTTGCTAGAATAATATCCTAGGCCATTGTATTGGAGTTCCACGTGTTTTCTTTTGTTTTGTAACAATTGGGTTTTACTCCAAATTATTCCTTTTAGTTAGAATTGGAGTTGGTTCTTGGCTCAAAAATCACCACCCTATGCTAAATTTCTATGTAGCTCTTTCCTTACTTGTCCTTTGCATGCCTTGTGGTATTGTATACTATTGCTTTTCTTTGTTTGGGTTCAATTTATTTGTAACATGGTTTTGGTTTATGCTTTGAATATTGGTGGCCTTAGGCTTGTGCATTCCCCTTGTCTACTCAATTGTTGTTGCCTGACTTTGTTGGCTTTACGTCGTTAACGATATTTTTGTCGACTTTGTAGGGATTTTTGGTGGTCTAAGGTTTAAATTGGTGAAATTGGAATGCCATAGAGGCACCATGCTCACATGCTCTATTTTCTCAGGTTGTTTTTTTTACCCTCAGAAAATAGACGTATTTTTTACTCAAAGAGAATGAAAAATACACTGTTCACATGTAATGCGCAAAGCATTGAATTGTAGTTACTCATGTATCCACACGTAAAAATTCCCTAAGAACTTGTCTCCCAAAAACCCATACAAAAGTCTTCTCAGGGTGCTTCTATGCTTTGCATGCTCTATGTTTAAAACTATATTTTCTTCACCTTTTGGCTTTTGCCGTGGATATTAGAGAAGGCATATTGTTGAGTTCATTTGCTTCTCATGAGTTGGCATACTTTCAATTTGATTTTGTGATTCACAACTTTGGTTGTTGGTAGAGTTTATGGATAGTTCTTATATTATTTCTCTTCATGGTTTGTTTACGCTTGACTTGATATTCATAGGTTGTTTTGGTTTAACATATATACTACGCCCTCGACTTTGAGATTTATAGCTTACTAGTATTGGGGTTCTTGCATTTGAAATCAATCAACCTATTAGGTGTTGTTACCTAGTTTATTTGGGCATTTTTTGTGGCCTAAAGTGTGAGTAGTGCATGCACACTAAGCACTAGCTTGACATTAATTGTGTTTGATTTCCAATTTATGATTACTATTAAAGGCCTTGCCTTGAAGTTGGTGATGTTATGGGTATTCTATTTTGATGCATGAGCTTCTATCGCTCTTTCCTTCTTTGTTGATATTCGTGTTGTTGGCCAACCCCTTAATGTAATTATTTTGATTGATCAATTTATGAAATGATATAGTCTTGAGTAAGTCCTTGGGTTGTTGTTTTATATAATTATTGAGTTGCAATCCAAGGCTTGTGCTTTTGTTGCTCACTTTTATAATGTTGTTTCACTTTGTTTTCATTGCCTCTAAATTGTATTTCGAATCCAAGTTTGTTTATTGTGAAGTATGAAGCTTTTGTTAAATTTGTTTGCTAGCTTGCTATTGAGTTGTTGACACTAAATATTATAACCATTGTTTCAGTTCAAACAATGGTTATATCCTAAGAAGCATCATTGAGCCATATTTCAATTATTTCAACAATGCTTGGCAAGAAATTTTGGGGCATCATGGCCATGTATTTGATTTTAATTAATGTGTTCTTTTGTTTTAAGATTACATTTTTAGGGCAAGTTATAGATTGGTTTGTAGTCTAGATGAGTGTAGTTGATTATGAATATTGATGGGAATATGTTCAGGTATGGAAATTAACTTAGTCGACAAAGTAGTCTTACATTTGTCCAACTTTTTAGTGTTGTTTATCCCTTAGTTACCTTATCAATTGATTAATGCATTACATTCTCTAGTCATGAAATTATGATCAACATTTTCAATGTGACTGTTTGCTTTCCATGCACAATTTGATTTAAACATAGGTCCTGTTGAGTTGAGAGTTTTGGATATGATCATACTTCATTAATTGTTTGTCATTGCTTGCTATCATTTTCAGGTATGGAAATTAACTTAGTCAACAAAGTAGTCTTACATTTGTCCAACTTTTCAGTGTTGTTTATCCCTTAGTTACCTTATCAATTGATTAATGCATTACATTCCCTTGTCATGAAATTATGATCAACATTTACAATTCATTGGTTGCTTTCCATGCACAATTTGATAGAGTTTTGGATATGATCATCCTTCATTAATTGTTTGTCATTGCTTGCTATCATTTTTTTGGCTATTTAAAGTATGAGCCTTTTAGGTAAGGGCGATTCTTGTGGGCAAATAAGGGGAGGCCTAAATGTGAATCCTTAAGGAGGTGGTCAAAGGAATAATATAAAGTTTTTATGCACTTTGATGTTGATTTTGAAAAGTATGTACAACTCGCACAAACAAGTCATCTGTAATTGGGAGATACACCTTTTGACTAGCCTCCACTATTGCCTTTTCTTGTTCCTTGGAGGCCTCATCCTAGTTTACAAGAAACAAATAATGTTATCCTTGTCGTTACACTCGATCTAAAATCTACTTGGCGATTCAAGCAAGCTACAAATTATGATGGTTGGGGGTAAATTGATCAACCTAAAGTTATCACTTGGGGGGATGCAACTATGTCTTCACATTTAGTTTCATCCACTCCATCTAGAATTGCCCTCGACACAATCATCATAAAGTTTCTCATGTGCTTGATAGACAAAAAGCTTATGTTGATAATCCACCCTTGCCTCCTCAAGGGCCTTTCAGAGACCTTGTTCTAAATGCTTCAGTTGATGTTACCAATGATAGCCTTATCACCTCTCTTGCAAAAGGCCATGCTAATGAATATTTACCCTACCGTCGCTATGTTCCACTTTCCCAAGGCATGAATTGAAATTTCATTTGATGTTATGCATCATGAGGTGAGTATTCACCCATGCCCCAACCATAAAGAGCCCTTGCTTTTCTCTTCATCCCACTTAGGATGCTTCTCCTAGGTCCTATATTTGAATTGATTTGTTTTGTGCCTTTGTTGGTGTGACTTGGATGGGCTATTTGGTATTTTTGAATAAAATGAGTTTTGATTTGTATAATAAAAAACTTTATGGATTTGGATAAACCTTGGGCTCAGTATTAACATATGATATTATACTTTGCATAAGTTTATTAAGTTTCATGATGGGTTGAGATTGGTAACGCTTTATTTCAATGCATATCTTTTTCAACATATTTTCCTTTGAACAAATGTGGGTCATCCCTATTTCTTTTTCTACAATGGTATTTACATTTTATAAATGGTTAATGTTATGGTGTTATTTTATTATACATGTGTTTGCATGATAGATGCACAGAAGGTGTATTTTTAAAGTACAAGGACTATATCTTTGAGTGCTATAAGGTGGACAATGTAGCTTTGGGAGGTCTAGCTGGTTGAACTACATGCTTTAAGATGTGACACTACATGCGGGTTCCCTTCTTTTTGTTGAACTACATGCTTTAAGATGTGGCATTACATGGTGGTACCCTTCTTTTTGTTGAACTATGTGCTTTAAGATGTGGCATTACATGGTGGTCCCTTTCATTTTCCTCATTTGAGTTCGCCATTCAAGTCATGAACCTTTGGTGATTATTGTTATTTGGCCTTTTATTTTTAAAATAAAATATCATATATTTATTTATTTTATTTCAAAATAGTTGGTAGATGTTTTATCCTTCAATTACCAATTTAAGTAGAAAGAGAGACAAAGGGGGAAGCAATATATATGCTAAAGCTCTGCGAACTTTTGAGATTTAATCTTTGCTCTTCACATCATTCTTTTGCACTCTTTATGATTGAACAATGTTGTTTGATAGCTGGGATTCTTCCCTAGAGGTTCACACAATGTGGATGAATCTTTTAGAGTCTAGCATTGAGGTATATTGTTTCTAACAATAGTGATTATTGTTTCTATTATTTACATTCAAGTGACTAATTCCTTTATATGCTTGCATATACTATGTATTTCACTTGAATCATAGCATGTCTATATCATTTGTTGGTTTGAGTCTTCTATTGATCCTTGTGAGTCTCAACAACTCCAAGATTGGCTAAAGCATTCAAGACTCAATGTCGAGGCTGCTATTATCATTGCACTTTTAAGTGAAATTTTAAAATTATATTTTATAAATAAATATGGAGAAATGGTCATATCTACTTTAGTTTGTCAACCATTTATTGCGTCTATATGTGCACAAATCCTATTTGTTAAACTTTTTAGCATTACGATTTTATTTCTAGCATGCTTGGGCTTTAAACTAAGTTGTAATTGATAGTTTTATTTTATGTCCTTATCATTTAGTTTTATTTTATGTCCTTATCATTTATGTGCACTTTTTTCTTTTGTCTTAGTAACAATTAACTTGATAAAAATTCAAAAACACATGGGGAATACTAACGAGATATTTTATGTTTGAAATGAGATTTTATGCCATTTATTGACTATTTTGCTATGTTAAAATGAAAATAATTTCAATTTCACTTCCGTAATAAAACAAAAAACTCATAAAGATTGAGTTAATATAAAATAAATAACAAGGAAACTTATTAATTCCTAAGTATTTTACTTATAATACTTCTTACTCACTCCCACATAAGCACTCTTGGTGAGGAACACACAAGGGAAATTGAGAACCTCTTGGGCTCTAAAGCCGAGTACCAATACCACCTAGCCTCCCATTTAACCAAGAGAGAAATTGATAGATGATGCTTAAGTTATACGGTTTTGAGCATCTACACCATGTAGTTGATTTGAGATGATCAACACTTTGTGTATGTATAAGAAAAGTGAGCATAAGATTACTTGTAAATAAATGATATGTAGCTACTCATTTTATTAAAAAGACACTCCAACTTAAACAAGTAAGGGGAGAGGTGACTCTCCTCTTCCACTCAACTTGACTAGGTAGCCACAACGAATCAAAAGTGAACATATCTATCATGCCAAGGATAAGGTAAGAATTCCCCCATAGCTTCTATGAATAGGGCCCTTTAGTTAGAACACGCGCATGGTACATCCACAAGGGGCATCTTGTTGAACTTTACTACAACTCATCTAACAATGGGATATGGATTCCCCACATGAAGAGGAAGATGACTTGTACTCAAGTCTATTCTATTAGGCCTTCTTGAAGGGTCTAATGATTCTTGGATGGGGTAAGGTTTCACTCCTAGCTAACAACTAACTAAAAGGCCCCTTAAATTTAGACTGTTGGGCAACATTTCTCAACATTTGATCATTTGTGGCAACATGCATTTGATAAGAAGAGGGGCTTGGCTTGACACATATTAGCGTTATGACTTTGGCATCTTCCTTTATGGACACATCTTTTTGAGACGATGCAAAAGAAGGTACCCTGAAAATAGAACTAGATTGCTCTGCAAAGTAATTGTGAGAACAATCTTGCTTCATTGGAATGGAATTTTGACAATTTGGGGGATCCCTATTCTTGTCTTCTTTACCCTTCTTATCCTTTGAATCTTCTGACCAAGGATGATTAAACAATGGATCCCAGAGGATACAAAGGTTTTGATTTGTCTCTACTAATGCATAAATCTTTTAGTTTTAAACAACCTACTTAGTAAACACTAAAATCACCACTAGCCTTGATTCATTTGGGTTAGGATGGAAATAGTCTAAACAAAACCAATAAAACCTACAACTTCAATACAACTTTATCTTTTCAAACCTTTTATCTCACTCATTCCATTTAGGATTTGTACTTCCTTGCTTTCATTCTTTTGCTCAAGATTTTCTCCCCAAAATACTGAGATTACTTCTTGATGGTCAACTCTAAAGCTGTAAACAGCTGTTTGGCTTATCTGGCGAAAGGAATTTGTATAAACATGGAATTTCTTTAGGAATGAATAATCTCTAATCAAATAAATTTATTATGTTTATGTTTTAGAATAGTGCATCTAGTTCAAAAGGTCCTTCTAGAGAATGGAGCCTCTTTCTTTTTTCATTATTGCTGCATAACTATTATTAAAAACTGATTGCATTCGTCTCCATAAGGATCTAGGTCATACACCAAAGAAACAATCCTAAGCATTACTACTATTCTGCCAGCTGATGCAGAATTTAGATATTTTCAAAATCTGTAGCTGTCATATAGCTATTATCTTCATTTCATTTTTTTTCCTTTTTTTTTCAAATGTGGTTCACAAACCCCCAATGGGGCTGCTACGTCCACATGAAGAAATCACCAGGGGCCCACCCGAAGGGGCCTCACCCCGTTCACTCTGATTATGGAGCTAACCCGATGGGGACATCAAGTGAGGCCCTTATATATCAATGTATAGCCCACTTGGGGATTTGACCCCAAGACCTTCTGCTCACAACTTAAAACAATCAACCACTTGAGCTAGCCCACCGGGCTATCTTCATTTCACTTTTACGATTACCAGACATAAATTGAATGAACAGTTGAATCTATGACACCAACTGTACCATAAACCTTTAGAGACGAGCATTGAAACACACCAATAAATTAAAATTGGATGCACCATCTTCTGTCTGGAGTAAGCTAGTAGCAAACAGATGCTCTTTCTGGCCACAAATTTGATAAGAATCTGGCAGAAATTCCAGGCATAAGCATGGTTCTACCATGATTGAAGGCCTGTGCATGGTGGAACAATTCCAGGGGAGGTTTTGCCCAATTCTGAATTGACCCAGGTCATTAAAAATTCAATTAGAGTTCTAGATCGAGAAGAATCTGGATTCCAACAATTGTAGAGAAGTTCACCACAAGATTAGATGGCTCTGTTCTGTCATATCACTGTTGATCAAGCACAATAAGGCAGCTAATCCTTGCCTCTTTTAAAATTGTGAAGTTCTTTGGTACTGCCAAAAGAGGAGCTGGTATGCAAGCAAGAGTAAAATGTGATACCGAGAAGAAGAGACGGATCAAGAATATCTCATAAGCATTAAAGATGGGTTCTGAAATAGGTTTTCTAATGATAAGAATCCCATGTCTCTCCATTGGAAAAGATGAAAAACATACATAATGCCAGCAAAACAAAACAGAATAGGAACCATTACAAAAGAAGCTAAGACTAGCACAGAGGAATGTTTAATCAGTTGAAAGTTCAAGCTCACCTAAAAGAAATATCAGGCACACATGACCTTCAGTGAAAACTTAGAAGGAACATGGAAGTTGAATTCATATGAAGGCCCTATGGTAATAACTAATATATAAATTTAATTTCTTCTATAAAATTATTGATGCAATGCCCTTAACCTAGGCCAATCCCAATGAAAGTGAAAATTATAGAACTGGCACAGCAGAAACAATACAATTAATGCAGCCCCACAAAAAGAAAACACCATGCATTCACACTCACATATATGCCAAACAGAAACCCTAATCCATCATTGCAGATTTTGACTTCAATGTCTATAAGGGACCTTTATGTGCAATACATATGGGCACTTCATCTTCACCTTTTTTTTTCCAAGGAAACCTTGTGGGATCCCCCCTCTTCCCTGGAATATCTGGATGGAGGGCCAGCTCAACCGCCAATCACAATAGTGGCTGGTAACATCAAGGGAATTGACCAGAATTAAACCTATGACCTATGGCCTCTCTATTGGCAACATGCTTTAGGCAGATGGTTCAACCAATTGATCTAACCCTTGGGGCTCTGGGCACTTCATCGCTTCAAATGGTCCAAGCTGATGCTTTCTAGTTCCAATTCAGAGATGGTGCTGAATTGTGAGACACAGATATAAGGTCTTATGTTGAGTTTTTGCTAAAACGCAGAACTGGCTTTCAATATACGCAATTAAATACACTAATTGGTTATTTGAATTTTGTAGACATATCAGCTTGTCTACTTGACATTGTATATTGTCCAAATTCAAAATGATACAACCTCATTTACAAAAAACTATTATTATCTAGGTCAGTGACATTTCCCATTACAATGGACATTGTTAATTTATAGGTCGTTTGAAGGTAGTCCCGGACCCTGTCAATGTTTCATGTCATGGTGGCCAAGTAGTGAAAATCACCACTAGCTGAAAACTTTTGCTGCTTACAAGGATTGAAAATCAATCTACCAAAGTAAAGATTCTGCCACACCATATCCTTTCCCACGTTGTAATCTCAACATGGTCACTGCCTTGCAGATCAGAAATCAAGAAGATTAGAAGCATTATGATTTATTGGCCACTCTTCCCTCCTCAGCATACTCATAAAGGGAAATGACAGCCTGAAATAAAATACTCATGCATTTTTAAGGGCTAGACTGTTTACTAAAAAATTCAGCATACTGCAAATACCCACCTATGAAGAAATCAGTTTGTTGGTGGTCTCTCATTGCATCTATCATTATCGCTGCTTCCACAGAAATCATGTGCAGTGTATAGATTATTGAAAATTGAAATCAATACCATGTTGATCATAACCATGCATGGGCACAATGAAGATAAAGAGGATTATCATCACTTTATGATCAACAAGAGTCATATCAAAAGTTAACTATCTACAAAATCTTCTTGACAATAAGCCTAATCACAATATCTATACAAGGAAATGAAAAGAGTCAGGATTCATGCTCCATATTGTCTGGTTGAAGGCAATATTTACCTTCGTGGAAAAATTAAAAAAAATTGCAAGCCATCCCAATCAGTATTACACTTTCACTGCTTACACTGCACCTCAAAGAAGTAATATCATATTTGACTTGTGATCTAGGAGGCATCAAATTGGATGCAAAAATGTCAACAATGGCATGCGACAACATCAAATAATGAGCTGTTGTTGCTCAACTACTGGAGGGAGCACAATGTCAATTCCTCCAAAGACTTTAAAAGTAAAGCAATGTTCCACCGAGTTTCAAGGCAATGGGGACATGGGGACATGGGCATGGATCTTGGAGATACATGGATAGAACCCCTAAATTTCAGGGGATGTCACAGGGAAGTGCCCAAAATACTAAATATATAAAATAATAGTAACATAAAAGCATAAAATATAAGAGATTTTTTATGCATATAATAAATCTAAAAATTCTACAATTAAAGCAACAAAAATTAATGATCCAATTCGCCACACAATTTAAAAATTGGTATTCAAAATAGGAGAAGCAACGTAATTGCTGTTCTAACTTTTCAAGTCAAAAAAATGAAAAAAGATCGATGCTCCAAGTTTTCACTAAGAGAATGCTTGTTGGACCTCAAATCTACTTAGACTATGGTAGAAAATCCCTGCTGCCCATACTTTTCTGCCTTTGAAATCTTGTTATTCACAAAAACCACACTTCAGCCTCCTCAATCTCTTCAAACTAGTGTGTTGTCCATGAGAAATGGGCAAAAGTTAGGGTTTTGTTAAGTTATATAAAGAAGAAAAGGCAAGGAAAGGGTGGTAGGACCCTCACCTTGCTTTAAAGCAAAAAAAAAAGAGTAAGTTTTCTGATTTACTTAATGTGTTTTTATTGGATGTCCTAAAGTACTCTATTGCCGCCTAATATACACTTTAACGTGGAAAAGTCTCCAACCCACTAGGTGTGTCCATGGGGGCAAACTACGTGTCGAGGACCCACTGTGACCTCGATTCCCAATTCCTCCATTTAGGCCCAGCTCCTAAAGAGCCAAGGGGGGTGGACCCTATTTTTACTAAGGTTTAAAGATTTTGTTATGATAGATTTAGGAATTGAATTATTATTTAAATTGCTTAATGATTTTGATGACAAGCAGTCATGCAAAATGCAACCAATATTTTGATGACAGTCAAACATTCTTGAAAAATAAACAAACCAAAGAATGAAATAATCAGTTACAATTCCAATGCCTTATCTATTGGGTTAGTGAGTCACAACAAATGAAAAATAAAATTTACTTGCTTAATGTAACAAGATTATACAACTATATGTAAATAGTGAAAATAATTTTCTTTAAAATCAAAACATACAAGAAATTGCCGTAAAGTCAAATGAATAAAAGAACTAGCTTGTAACGAAATAAAACCTACTTTGGAAAAGAAAAGAACTTGAATGAAAAATGCTTGAAAGTAAATGTGAAAATAACAAGTGTTTGTAAGGTTTTGCAACTAGTCTTGTAAAATTTAATGAATTTTAGGTCTCACTTTAGCTTAGGGAATTAGTGTTCAAGAAAATAAAAGAAAAATCTAATCTAATGTGACTGCCTCCAACCCTTGTCCTTTGATTGAGAGAAACTGTTGGGTGCTGAACAAAAATACAAGGTTCCCTTCTAGCTCCACAAATCAGCTCTAAAGAAAAGCAGGGTGCTCAACAAGAGGACACAAAGTGCCATGGGGCTTCCTTCAACTTCTACCCCTCTAGCTCCATAAACTAATCCTTATTTTCTTAATTTGCAAATAAGTTATTTAAGTGCCTAATCATTCTAGCCAACTCAATTTTTTCAATTTTGTCATTTCTTGTCATCCAGGATCGGACAAACTGACAAGGGGAGTGAATACGGGGCCAAAGTGGGGCAAGGTTTATTATCTTAACAAAATAATGAAAATTGTTACTTAGAACCAGAATCTAGCCAACACGATTTTGCAAGAGGGCTTAGCCACTTCACCCGCAAGGTGTGGGCGAAGATAGTAAATAAAAGAAGGAAACAAACTGTTAATCTAAGAAACTAGACACACTCCTTTTGGGCTACGTGTCCCGTGTTCACGTGTCGGACGCTGACATAGCGTGTCCGACATGACTCTGCAGCGTGTCCCAGGACTGTCACTACGTGTCCCGAAAACAGGACATGTAAACCGTAAAAAAGACGTCCGGGCCCTCTTTAAAAACCAATTTTCACTTGTATTTTGTCATTTGCAAATGTTGGGAGAGCTGAAAGAGGTTTTTTTTTGCAGGTGAAGAGGATTTGAAGGCTTTCGAAGGGTGTTAAAGTCCATTGAAGGTGGATTTGGTTGGGTGGATTGCAAGCTCAACCATCAAACAAGAAGACCAATGTCTCATTCAGCTAGGACAGGAGCTAAAGGACAAAGGAAAGGGAGAAATGCCCCATCTATTGTCTCCCCTCCTATTCCTCCAAAGACAAGCTCTTCCACTCCTCCTGCTAATGCTCCATTGAACCCTGTTTTAGCAAGACAACAAGCCCAAGATAAAAAATACCCTTTGTAGAGGTATGTGACTAGGAAAGAAGGGTCTGAGGCAAAGCTAGGTGGGGGAGGCAATGTGTCTTGGACTTGCAATTTTTGCAAGAATGAGTTTAAGAGCACATACTACTGAGTTAAGCGCCATTTGTTGGGCCTTCCCTTTTGTGGGGTTTCTTCATGTAAAGGTGTGGGTGTTACCCAAAGGAGAGAAATGGGAAAAGAGGATCAAGAAGGCTTAGGCAATGTAGCAGCAACAAGCAAGAAAAAGGATGAGGATCCTCTTCCATTCTTAAGGAAACCCTCTACCATTCGGCCTCCATTTCCACCTAGCAGAGGTGATACACATCCAATAAGAAAGAGGCCATCTTCAAGTGGTCCAATGGACAAGATTTTCCAAGAAGAGGTGTGAGAACAGGTGGACCTCACCATTGCATTCTTTCTCTACCTTAACTTCATCTCATTCAATGTTGCACGATCACCATTGTTTTTTCAGATGTGTCGAAGTATCAGTGAACGAGCTCCATCTAGTTATGTGCCTCCTAGTTCAGAGAAGCTTAGAACCACATTGTTGGTTAAGGCAAGGAAGGAGGTGGACAAAATTCTTGAGCCAACTAGTGCAACATGGCCCTCATCGGGAGTGAGTATTGTTTTCGATGGATGGATGGATCCAACACGCCATCCACTCATCAATTTCATGGTATCTTCCGAAAATGGACCGGTGTTCTTGAAAGCAGTGGATGCTCTTGAGAAATACAAGGATGCACATTTTATGGGTGAGTTATTCATCAAAATCATTGAAGAAGTAGGTGTTGATTCTTGTGTACAAATCATCACGGACAATGCACCTGTTTGCAAGGCCGCTAGCATGATTGCGGAAACTAAATATCCACATGTATTTTCATTTTGGACACCTTTCATTGCTAATTTGCTCATTGTTTGAACTTTGAATTTATCACAAAATTTATCTAGGGGAAAAGTAATTTTAATGATTTGAGTTGTTAGTGTTGTAGACTCGTTTATACTTGTTTTTTTTGCTCTTACAGATTTTTTGGACACCTTGCATTGTCCATTCCTTGAACTTAGCACTCAAATCCATTGCTTCAGATGTGACATGGATTGGCAACATTATTGAGGATGCACGCCATATCCGTCACTTTGTACAAAACCACACAAATGCCCTCACCATCTACAAAGAGTACACACATCTTTCATTGTTGAAGATTGCAAATACTCGGTTTGCTTCCTCATTCATCATGCTCAAGAGGTTGAGGGAGGTCAAAACCGCTCTTGGGTCTATGGTGATTTCAGAGTATTGGTCTTTATGGAGAAAGACGGATCAAAGTGCTTCAAAAAAGGTGAAGGGCACAATATTAGATGATGTTTGGTGGGAGAGGGTGGATCTTACCATTAAAATCACGGAGCCACTCATTTCTTTGTTGCGCTTTGCAGACACGGACCAATCCATCCTAGCAGATGTTTATGAGGGGTGGGAATCCGATGATTGAGTCCATGAGGACCATTGTTATGGAGAATGAGTGTCTCGAGTATGAGACATCAACAGAGAACTTGTGGTCCACCATTCAGGATATTCTTATCTCCAGGTGGGATAAGAATTGCACACTTTTGCATTGCTTGGCCCACTCCTTGAACCCCAAGTTCTACAGTCAGGAATGGCCTAATGGTGGGCTCTCACATAGAGTCCCTCCTCACATGGATGGAGAGATTTCACAGGGGAGGAAGCTAGCATTTAGGCGGCTATTTCAGGATAGAGACATACTTGATAAGGTGGAGGAGGGCTTTGTAGAGTTTTCCACTGCTACTGGGAGATTTGGAGGCTATGATGTGGTTGGAGACAGGGGAGTTAAGAAGCCCTATAATTGGTGGGCAACTCATGGGGCAACATGCCCTCCTCTACAGAAGCTAGCCTTGAGGATCATCTCTCAAGTTACATCATCCTCTACTTGTGAGAGGAATTGGAGCACATATGGCAACTTGTACAGTTTGAAGAAGAGCAAGCTTGAGCAGTCCAGAGCAGAGACGATGGTGTATGTGCACACCAACCTTCATCTTATTTACAGGAAGAGGGAGGAGTGGGTGAAGGGAAAGACAAAGATGTGGGATGTCTTTCCTGATGATATGGGTTTGGACAGCGGTACTGAGTTGGCATTAGCCAACCTGGATCTCAATGATCCAGTGCTAGAGCCAGTGACATTTGATGATACTAATCCTTTGGAGGGGTCATCCTCCACATCGACATATATTGATCCTCAGATGGTTGAGGAGGAGGAGGAGGAGGAAAAAGAGAGCAGTGATGAGTTTGTTGATCCAGGCATGGAGGAGGACGAGGACTATTGATGGATGAGACTCTTCCTTCTTCCATATTGATCCACACCTTTTTGTATTTACTATTACTATATTACTGGTCTATTTGGCATTTGCCAGTGGCATTCCGACATCTATGTAATACATTATACAATTTGATTTTCATTACTTAATGAGAAATATGGTTTTGACTCCTGAGTATTGACATCTCGATCTATGACTATCATGAGTATACTGTATCATGCATTATCTATGTGTCTCATAATCTCATTGTGATTACTGATTTGATTTGTAAATGTGTAAAACTAATTTAGTAATTGCTAATGTTAAATGTGCACTGATTCTGATTTATATGAATATTTGTAAAAAATTGGATCTATATGTCTATAATTTTTAAATATATATATATATATATATAACGTGTCCTACGTGCCTTGCTTCTAGGGGTCAGCGTGTCCGTGTCGGACACTTGAATCCCCGTGTCCTTCGTGTCCCGTATCCCTATGTCAGGTGACTTAGCGTTAATCTAGCCACAAAACTCTCTTTCCTAAAGGAAGAGGTGGAAAGGAAGAGGTGGGGCAAGAATTAATCTTATTGAAACAAAGAATGAAACTAAGTCCTAGCCTTTCTTCTTTTGCTATGCAAGGGTGGGCAGAGCCCAACTACCTTTGCATGCAATGAGTGGCTGAAAAATTAGAGAAATAAATTTAACTTGAAAATAAAACAAACTTAGGCCCAAGAGACTCTTTTAGCCTTTACAAAAGAAAGAATATTTTTTAGCAAATAATTTGAGTAAAGAAGTAAAAGAAGAGGGATTTTGGCCCCTCTTATCAAAGGAATTTGAAGTGATTCCTTTTGGAAACCCTTTGCACTCTTTCTGGCCAAATTTGAGTGAGATTCCCCTAGTACTATCAAAAACCTGCACAAAACAACAAGCAAACAAACGATAATAAATGTCCAAAATCACTTTGGGACACTATATATATTCGAGCAAAATTATGAGAAAAATTTCTAAAATCTTTGATGAATAACTAGCTTCAAACAACACTTGGAAATGAAAGATTTTAACTAGACTTAAATGTACAAATGTGAGATGAAACATTGCAACAGAAATTTCATAAGAAAAGGAAAAGAAAGTGCTCATTGTTCTTCAACGTTTGAAGAAATAGGGTATCCAACCAAGGAATTCCACTATCCAGTCATGGATGACCTGCAACTTGTATGATAATGTTTAACAAACACTGAGCAAGGTGAGATTCAAACAAAATGATTTAGAAAATCAAACTATTCAACCAAGAAATGCTTGAACTTCTTAAATACAAAGGCGAAAACTCATAAGATCTATAACAAAAAAGAAAAGATCTTACCACGGCAAATCAGTTTGCCGCTTTGGTCTCAATAGCATTTGAAAACATGTAAATGTAGAAGCAAATCACCTCAAAGCCACACAAGATCTCTTCCAAAGATTTTTTATTAAATACAAAATGGCTGGAAATTACAACGACTCACAAAAATGAGAGCAAGAGAGAAAAATAGCATGAGAACTTGAGAAAGTTGGAGGGAGTAGAGATATTGTAACCGAAAGGAGGAGTAGAGGCCTCCTTTTAAAGGAAAAGAGAGGGAGAGAAGCCTTCTCAATTCTTGACACTCGTCAACCAACAAAAAGCCCAAGCAGGGCACCCTTTATGAGAGAGAAAACCCAAGGGGAAAAGAAGGAACGAGGAAAACCTCATTTCTCTCCCCCCAAATGCGAATAAATGGGCTAGAGGGAGGTGGGTGCCTTTCCTAGGAGGGTGGGACCCCCTCTCTTGGCCCCCATTCACTTCTCCCTCCTCTTCCCTCTATGAAGTGTGCCCCCCTATTGGAGAGAAAAACACCCCTCTTAGGGAAAAAAGTGAAAAATGGGTATAGAGGGGTCCTAGGGGGTGTTTTTAACTTGCCTTGGTCCTCCCTAGGCTTAAACACAAAAAAATCCCTCAAAATTATTTAATTTTTGTCTTAGGCAATTTTCTGCATTTTCAATTAAATCAAATTTTCTGCTGAAAATTGACTTACTTCAGAAAACTTGATCATAACCCTATCAAAACTTAAGGACTTGACTCAAAACTTGGTCCAAAGGTGTAGGGGATCTCATACCATTAATTTTGAGTACCCATATCCCTATACAACATCACTAAGGGCCACTTACCCCTCTTTTACATCACAATGTTTCAAAAAAAAATCAGGTTGAGGGGGTAATTTTTAATTACAAAATATTGAAAAAAACTAAGTAAAACTTAATGAAATTCCGCAAGACTCTGGATAATGTTTAACATGGTAATATACAACATTCCTAAAGCTTAATCACCCCATGGGCCTGATCATTAGAATACATTTCACCACTTTGGAGGAAATTTGAGGGAAAAACTCAAGTAATTAAAACCGCTAAAAAGGCAAATTTAATCACCCAAGGAAAAAAACACTCGATGAAAGCACTTCCCTAATGATAAAGTCCTAGGTAACTAAATTTTTATTAATCTTTGACCATCATGCTAACATATCCTTACAAAATCCCCCGTAGGAGTGTGGAAATTCCATGGAGAAGAACAAGAGGAGAAATGGGCAAAATTGCCTTGCTGAGTCTTTCGAAGCTTGACAAATTTTGCTGCGTACACTTTGTTTGTCTCCATGGTACATGGTTGGCCACCTAGTTGGCTTGGTGGTCAACATACCCCATAGCTTCGAGGTAATCCAAGACATCCTTAGTGCTTGGGGAAGTCACACCCAAGTACCAATGGTATCCCATTGCTGCTAGGGACGCCCCTAGTGAAATCCTCTACCATCCCCAACATATCAAGGATCACAAGGGACTTTCCTTCATCTAGAGTGTGTGTGTAGCATAGGGGATACATTCCCAAACCCTGAAGATCCATCCTGTTAGCTTTTGGGTTAATTTGAAAGTGTTTACACCATGTTTGGGGGTGCTTCATGAGATTTGGGGTACATGGTGTATGTTCAACCCTTGGATGGTCTGTGATGGATTTGCACATGGGAGATGGTCCATGATGGATTTGCAATTGGAGATGGCTTACTTAGTGGTTGCTTGACTTCAGTTGGGTGCTTACTTGACATTCTTCCCTAAGGCATTGGAGATCTCTTAATAGCTTGGGTGATGTTCTACATGATGGCCACATGAAGATAGTTGCTTATTTGGAGAGCACCCTACTTGGGAGGCGTGTTTTGCATCTTAGAGGAGTGCAACGAGGGCTAGACAACACAAGGTAGCTTGGATTCCTAAATGGAGGCTTGGAGTTGACTCAAAGACTCTTGGGTTGCAACATGGCTTAGAAGGATTGATGGAATCTTTGGAGGATTGTAGAAGGACCATTTGACACACCTCGTAGAGTGCCCTTGCATCTGGAGCCTTGCTTGTAGACATCATCACCTTGAAGCTTGATATGTGTACCCTTGGAGTTTAGCTCTTCAAATGTGTGAGCCTATATGTGAGTAGTTGTTGGTTTCCTGTGAGGGCATTAGCCCACATATGTATTGTTGGTCTCCCTTACCTCTCATATATATAGAGGAAGGAGAGAGTCGATTCTCATCGTTATCATTGTACACTTTTCTTTGTACTTGTCTTCTTGGAGGAAGTTGCTATGGTTCATGAAGAAACCCTAAGAGAAGTTATGAAAGAGAAAGGGGATGCCTTTGTTGGGATCTTGCTCTTACGACTAGGGTTTACTTTTGTGAAGAAAATGTTGTAGATGATGATCACTTCATCACTCATTCATTCTTGTTCACTCTTGTATAGCTATGTGATCAAGAGGAGCACACCACTTCTCTCTCTCTCTCTTGGATCTTCTTATACTTGTCTCTCTCTCCCTCTATGTCAAAATCGCTAGGGTTTTTTGAGCTTGTTAGAGCATCTTCAAGACTAGGACTAGGGTTTCATCTCTTCGAGGTTTGGAGATTAGGGTTTTTAGATGAAACCCTAGGTTGTACTTGATGTGAAGAATAAGGTGAGGACATGCTTGTGTGATACACACTTGTTGGATCTCCTTGGTGTGAGCTAGGGTTTCTTGGTTTTCCCTAGTTGGAATTTTGGAGAGCTAGAGGATTGTACTAGCCTTGGGATAAGGCTATGGTATGTACATGAACTTCATCTTTATGCATAGTAATGAAGTTTCCAATTGCCCAATACTTGTGTAATTGCAGATTTAATTTTCAACCATCTATATTCTTCATGGTTTGTAATTTCTAGCTCTATATGCGAAAGGAACAACTTGAATATGAACAAGATTCTTTTGTTGAATATCCAATTTAAGAAAGACAAGTTAAAATCAATAAAGGACAAGTATATAATAATTCGATAATGAATAAAATGATAGATATGAAATACAATGACCACCATAATGGTGTATACGCACATGCATTGATGGTATATATACACATTGACTAGTCACGTGGATGAATAGTCATGCCCATTAGTTAAGACAAGTGTCTCTTCTTTAATTATCATTAATGTTCATTGCAATATGTATTGTTGAAACATAAGTTAAGAGTGAATATGTTAAGTGATTTAACATTGTATTTGAAGAATATAAGGGAAGATTTGCTACTGTTTTTTACAGTTGTTATAGGTGTTTCCAGACCTGTTATATGTTGAAAATTGTAGCTTGGACAACAACTTCCACACATGTTTAGTGTCAAATGTGATGAAAGTTGTTCAAGTCAATTCTATTTTGTAATCCATGTTAGTAATTAAGTAAAACTCTTATATTTAGTTGGTAAGTCTAATAAAATGTATTTAAAATACATTGTGATTTAGACTAATCTAAACTATACATCTCATTGAGAGATTAGGGCTTCAACTCAAGTATAAAGACAAGTCAAAATAGAGGATTAGACACATTCATTATTCACTCAAAATCAGTTTGTCGGGAGGTGATTGATTTCATCTATGGAGCAAAATTAGAGCGTTGGAGAGGAGCGAAGTTCAATAACCTGACATAGGGCGATGTGCAAGTCTGTACAGGACAAAACCGTACAGTCATAACGATCTGCATGGACATGTTTGTACAATTGTACAAAACAGGTCCGTATAGTTGTACAAACGACTTGTACCACAACCAACAAACAACAAGCTGTTTTTTTGGTTTTTGGCAGGTAGTTTTCCTCATTGTTACCTACTAAACCATGCTTAGTTGGTTATATCAAGTGGGCTAACAAAGTTGAACAAGCACAATTGTTCATTCTTTAGAGTTCGAAAGTCAGCCATGCTTCTTCTGGGATTTTTTTTTAAATTTTCTTATACCACATGTTCATACCCCCTTGGGGGAGTTGTAATAAATGTACTAGCATGGTGAAGTATGTAAAAGACTCGGTCTCCTAGACTTAAACATCAAATCGACTAGCCCATAGTGTTTTTTCCCTTGGTAATTATTTGTTGTTGAACAAACGACTAATAATTTCTGAGTTTTTCACTCACACCTCCAAAGTTGGGGTAGTCGTCTTGGTGGTTAGGCCTTAGGAGGTTATTAGAGTCTATGTGTCAATGTTTATAAACATGCTAGGAATTAGTATGGAGTCATATGGACATGTGCTAGGTCCCCTTAGTTTTTATTTTAATTTTTGAGATATATATATATATATATATATTTCCGTAAACTTAGGCTATTTTTTAATGGTGTAACTGAAAAAATTATAAATGTAATAAAAGTGTGGTTAGGGATCGGATTTTGCCACGGGGGTGCTCATTTTCTAACTCAAAGCATCTGTTTTACCCAAATACCCACTTTTCCTAAGTTTTAAGTGATAAATTTATCACTTAAGTCATAAATCTCCAAAAAATAAAATAAAAAATCAATAAAAAAATAGAAAAAATTAAAAATGGAGAGAAAATCCAAAAGTCCAAAATCAGTAGATTCTTGTCCGATTTGATTGAAATTAGTTGCAATCTCTTCCTAGATCAGGGACGAGTTAACTCCATGTCTAAGGTGTTGACTTCAGTGTTGATTGAAGTGGTGACGATTGCATATGACTTGGAGAATGCGCCCCTCTTGTGGTTGATGCTTTGATGAGATGGCAATCTAGGAATGGGTTAGTGTGAAGTAGGTTGAAGAGGCGCACCTCTTGAGAGGTGGTGCCTACCGCTCTTGTTTCACTTCAGTGTAACACAAGATATCCCCCTTTTCTCTCATGGTTAACGCCACTCATCTGCTAGTGTAGGTTGTGGCTATAAATAAAGCATCAACCCTCTCATTCAAACTAGTTAGAGTTGGATGAAGAGTTGGTCTGCTATTGTAACATTGTTATATTCATTCTTTTGCTTGAGAATAAAGAATCTTTGGAGGCTAAATTGTGTAGTGCTATTGTGTGTGGAGTACTAGCGTCACACTGCAAATGTGGTGATTTTTGTTACTTCTTCTCAATTCTTGCTTCATCTTTTTGTTGGCCTTGAGGGATTCAGCTGAATCAATAGGAATAGAGATTTGCAAGTAAGATTACTTGCTTGTTTCTATTTATATCATATGTGTTTAAAGATCTAAATTGTACATGTTAAATAAGCTTATTTGCATGTTATGTTTGTCTTTTTTCATATATATATCCAGATCTCACGAGGTGTTTGCAAGATTGTGATCTAGTTTCAAGTTGCCAAGTACGGAGAAGGTGTGGATCTAGGTTTATTCCATTCCATTTACAATAAAAAAAAATTCAAGACAGTGCCCCTCGACACTCCACGGTAAGGCTTTCCTTGGTGGATTTCTTCCAGCAACAAACTGGGCTCTACTTCTCTTCCTCCTTCAAAATCAACTTCTCTCTTGGTTACTTTGCTTGTTTATGTAGATCTATATTGTTTTAATTCAAATCATTTAATAGATCTCATTCACAAGTTTTGAAAAAAGCTACGTCTCATGGTCCTTCAAAGTTTCATAAGCATTTTTTAAGTAGATCTAGCTTAGGACAACTCTTTTTTAGCAAGCATTCTAAAGTAGATCTTAATCTTGTTTAAAAAAGTAGTTTTCTTTGATCTTTTAAGTTAAATTTGGCATCTAAGTGCACATCATATTGGCTGCCCAAAAAGCAAGCCAAGATCCCAAAGAAAGCTTGCTTTCCTTGGTTATTTTTTGCATTTTTTTATCAAAAACTTAACTTGGGATTATTTTTAGAATTTTTTATGGATGTTCAAAGACACTCTTAAAGTGTTATTTAGCATCTTTAGGATTTAATAGCTTGTCGTTTTTGCAGGTTTGGCGATTAAAGAGAAGGAAGTGCTGGCCAATTTTCGAAAGTTTGAGCGATTCAAGGCTTCGGGAGACTCCCGTCTCGTTTATAGTAAAAAAATTTGACCTGTTGTAAGCCTGTGAATCCCGAATAACAAGGATCAAAGCATATTTCTTTTCACACATGTTGTAACTGCATAATAAAATTTCTGAGTGGGCTCTTCAGAGCCCACTCCCCATCCCCCCAAGGGGGATTTGCGTTAGTGTCACTTTTCTTGTTTTTTCTAGTTTTGTTTATATTAGTTTATTTCTTGCAGATCTGTATACTTTGATCACTATATTGTCGATATATCTTTATTTGATTCAAAGTAAACAAATACTGACCCACTACTGTGGTAGTGTAATAATTAGACAACCTCTTTTTTCAAGTTTTCTTTTTATGTTAAAATAAACCCCCTTGCTTTCTCGAGTATGGTTCATGGACAAGGGCTTGCCCAAGTACTAAATCTAGAAAGAGACTCTTGGGTTTTATCTTTCTAATCAAACAAACTTGCAATAAAATCCTTAAAACTTTACCAAGGCTCCATTGTGTATGCTCTGCATTGTTGTGGTTCGAACGACCAGTTGGATGCATCAAAAGCAACATGGGTGACTAGTTTAAATTAGTCCCATATTCAATTAACCTCCCAAGGCGAAAATCCAGCGCCTTGATATAATCCATTGTGGAGAGAGTGTTAAAGTTTGTGCAGCTGCGAGACCCATTCTCATAGAGGATGTTACCCTAGTCAGTTGACTATGATAGAGTAAGACCCTAGAAGGTACCCTAGGGCCCCCAGCAGTCTCCTGGGGTTCTTGGTCTAGGACCAAGCAGGTTGATGCCATGGCAAAGCCCCTAGCATGTGGCTAGGGCCCCTATATGCCTCTAGGGTATTCTGGTTTGGAACCAGGGACACGATGTCCAAGTAGAGCCTGCAGGTAGAGGCAAAGATATATTCTGGTCTTGAACTAGGGACACGATGTCCAAGTAGGTCCTGCAGGTAGTTGATCAACTTTCAGTGTGAGACTGAAACTCAACTTAGTACTGAGAACCATTCTGCGAGAGAATGGAGGACCCAGTCAGGGTCCAGGGATTGATCAACTTGATTCAGTGTGACACTGAAACTCAGCATAAGGCTGAAAACCATTCATTAAGAATGGAAGATAACGATGTCCCCTCTCCTAATCGGTTATTGCTAGGTTGCTTCTTAAGGGACTGGCCACCCCTTGACGATGTCCCTAGTGTCTAACCCTTAGGAGCAGTGTTAAGGACAAAAGGATTGTACCATCCGTTTGGATCCTCCCCTTTACACAATGATGACAAAAGTATATATAAAACATTGTACCTTGAGAGAGAAAAGTTCAAAGTCTTTGGTCCTTTTGATGAATGCTTGTCCACCTGTTTGGTTCACCCTAAATATTATGGTTGTGTGGTTTGTGGTCCCCTTGTTGACTCTTGGTTCTTTACCTTACTTGGTTTTGACGCTCGTATTTGGGTGTACCTTTGATTATGATGACTTATGGATTTTATCCTAAGTACATTTACCTAATGGTTGTACTAAAGGATCATTGGACCACTTATTGTTTATGATTTTTATTAATTAAATCATTGGACCTTTTTGACCATTTTACTTTTGGTTTTATTGTTGACCACTTTATGCTATCCTAAGTCTTATATTTACTTTATGGTCTTATTAATAAAACCTTTATGGTTTTATTATTAAAGACACTTGGTCCATTTAATTTACCTTATGTTTTATTTTATTTATTATTTCTTATTTTTGGATTTTGTGAAACACTCTAGTCTTTGAGGTATGCTAACCTAAAGTATCTTTCAATATATATATATCACTTTCAATATATATATAATATAGATCTTACCTTGGAAAATATATGACGGGTTGGGTTCTTTCACGTGCTTATCCCCTTTTGATTTTCTTCACGGTTATATAACCGGCTGGGTTCTTTCACATGCACATATGCTGTGGCTTTCTTCACTGTTATGTAACCGGCTGGGTTTCTTTCACGTGCTTACTCTCCGTGCCTTTCCTCACGTTTCTTGGCTAATTCTACTCTGCGATTTGTTGGACAAAGTTTGACCTCTGCGTTTTCTGTTCTTATGCCCGGCTTGATCTTTGTGATTTCTTTATCCACGGGTTGTGCTTCGTGATTTCATTCTCAGCCGATGTTGTGATTAATCCTGGGCTCGATTTGGATTGATTTGGATGTGTGATTTCCTTCACGTTTCCTTCACGGTGATATTTCACAGATTGAACTTGATATCAACGATTTCTTCATCCACGGATCTCAGCGATTTGGTTATTCATGGATTGTGCTTGATCTCTGTGATTTCTTCATCCACGGGTTGTGCTTGATCTTTGCATTCGCGGACCCCTCTTCTCTCTGCGATTTGTATTTTTCATGGCCTTTATCTCTCAACCTGTGTTTGTAATTGATCTCTGTGTGAGAGTGCTTACGACCTGTCACTGCAATTTTACCTCTGTGTGCTGGGTTTCTTTCCCTGAGTGTGGACTGTGTATTTATCATTATGACTGTCAGAGAGTTTTGACTGTGCTAAGTCTGAGTGTCTCTTGTGCTAAGTGACTGTGTGTTCTTAGCATGAATGTTTTGGGCATGATTGAATTACTCTAGCCTGTGCCTGTACTTTTGATTGACATCTCTCTGATGACTAAGAGTCTGAGGTCTGTTTATGTTTGCTTTAACCCTCCCTCTCAAGGTACGTATATGGTTTACCCAGTTTGACTTGTCCCTTCGGTGACAAGATCAAACTCAGAAATATCTGAGTGTAAAGTGGATCCAACAATGGTATGATTTGCTAATAATGTATCTATTGTTATGTACATGATATTCGAAGTAAAACATCTCAACTTCAACGCAGTGACCAGCAGAGCGTTAAAATTAACGCAATGACTAGTGGAGCGTTGAGTTGAAAAAGATGAAAATTATTTTCTTGCCTTATTATAGTTTAAATTTTATTAGCAGCACTCTTCTGAATCTGAATTTTCATGTTCATGCACTTATGTTTATTATGTGTATTAAAACATCACTGCCTATTAAATTTCAACATGGTATCGGAGCTTAGGATGTAGATAACTCTGTCTTGAGGGTAACAGAGTCTACATGATCCTAAAGGTAAGGGTTGCCACAAGGACTTAACTTGTTAGTTGAAAATTTTCAGATCTTGTTGAAGGAAAGTAATAAGATGGTAAAGAGATCTGATATTGACGTATATGTTTGATCAGAACAATAACAGTCAACAAAGAAAGGTTGTTGTATCTATAGTACTGACAAGTGGTAACAGAAAATGGATTTATTAGGTAACCCATGACAAGCCCACTTAATCATGATACCTTTTAATTAATCATTGGTTTGTGCAAAAGAGTTTTTATGACTCATTGATGGAAGTGATCAAGTTTCATTGAAGTTAGAGTCTATGATATTTTCTGCATTATGTTTAAGAAGTGCATACTCAAGCTTAAAGGATAATGACATAGAGTGCTTAACCATTGTTTTGTGAAGCCTAGAGCTTAATCTCTTGTCTAGGATCATGATCTAAATTTGTACCTTTGCATGTATATTATGGGTTCACAATGTGATGCACAATGTAAATTCTGCATAAGAGCAGATTTAGAGAGGTCTTTCTATTCTACTTCATGTTGACTCTTGGTAGTGTAATATCATGTGATAGCTCTAAGATAGCTGCAGTGTATGTCTATGAATGACAAACTCATGGTAGTAAGTGAAATTGATGACATTTGATCTTAACTTATAAAGGAGGAGGATGTGACAAGCAATGAATACTTACCAATTCTGTTTATGCTTAAAGTTATCTGCTCAACTCAAGAGGGAGCTGGGTACTCATGTACAGAGGGAGCAAGAGGCTCCACAAATTGTAGGATTAAACTACCATGCATTTGTTATTGGAACATTGGTAAGTTCAGAGATCAAGAGGGAGCTAGAAGTGCTTCTCAATCCCTAGCAAAATGGGGTTGCAAAGAGAAGTTGTAATCTCCCATGAAGGAAGTCTTCAGAGAACTACTAGTCATACAGACATGGAAGAGAGCCCAGTCCATGAGTCATCTTTATTAGATGAGCAGAGGGAGGAGATCCGAGAGTCTTTATTTGATCTCTTTGAGAGGTTTATAATACCTCAGATGAGCCACATCATTTATAAGGTGGATACCAAACATCACGGTTTGAAGGATGTCAAATGACGTGGAAAGTGTTTCTCAGCTGGAAGTCAATTACAACTTCCAAGTGGATCTATAAAAGATCAAGCTCCCAGAAAACCCTGTGCTCTATAACCGGTAGGTACACATTAAGAGGAAGGTTAACCTTGTATGGAACAAGATGAAGTCTACACTTTTAATTAGACAAACTTACTGATGTGTTGACTAAGCCTATGCGCTTTGGAGACTAGCTTAGTGTTGCTGAGAGGGAGTGTTAAAGTTTGTGCAGCTGCGAGACCCATTCTCATAGAGGATGTTACCCTAGTCAGTTGACTATGATAGAGTAAGACCCTAGAAGGTACCCTAGGGCCCCCAGCAGTCTCCTGGGGTTCTTGGTCTAGGACCAAGCAGGTTGATGCCATGGCAAAGCCCCTAGCATGTGGCTAGGGCCCCTATATGCCTCTAGGGTATTCTGGTTTGGAACCAGGGACACGATGTCCAAGTAGAGCCTGCAGGTAGAGGCAGAGATATATTCTGGTCTTGAACCAGGGACACGATGTCCAAATAGGTCCTGCAAGTAGTTGATCAACTTTCAGTGTGAGACTGAAACTCAGCTTAGTACTGAGAACCATTCTGCAAGAGAATGGAGGACCCAGTCAGGGTCCAGGGATTGATTAACTTGATTCAGTGTGACACTGAAACTCAGCGTAAGGCTGAAAACCATTCATTAAGAATGGAAGATAACAATGTCCCCTCTCCTAATCGGTTATTGCTAGGTTGCTTCTCAAGGGACTGGCCACCCCTTGATGATGTCCCTAGTGTCTAACCCTTAGGAGCAGTGTTAAGGACAAAAGGATTGTACCATCCGTTTGGATCCTCCCCTTTACACTGTGATGACAAAAGTATATATGAAACATTGTACCTTGAGAGAGAAAAGTTCAAAGTCTTTGGTCCTTTTGATGAATCCTTGTCCACCTGTTTGGTTCACCCTAAATATTATGGTTGTGTGGTTTGTGGTCCCCTTGTTGACTCTTGGTTCTTTACCTTACTTGGTTCTGACGCTCGTATTTGGGTGTACCTTTGATTATGATGACTTATGGATTTTATCCTAAGTACATTTACCTAATGGTTGTACTAAAGGATCATTGGACCACTTATTGTTTATAATTTTTATTAA